>JAIUZE010073364.1:0-90952 GCA_022085475.1 Heliosperma pusillum | reverse complement strand
AAAAATACACTTATCACTAATTAATTACCTATGCACTAATTAATTAGCTTTCTCTCTCTAGTTATAATTAATCACTTTTTAAACACTTTTAAGCACTTTTGAGCACTTTTTAGCTGCTGAGATTTATGAGTGTAACTTTGATGCTTGCGAGTGTAACTCTAATGTTTTAGAGTGTAACTTTAAGTCTTTAAGGCGGTTTGTATACAAAAATTTGAATTTAAACAATTTTAACACCTTACGAGTGTAACTTTAATACTTTTCGAGTGTAACTCTAATATTTTCGAGCGTAACTTTAAATTGTAAAGACGGTTTTGATATAATAATTTGAATATATATACTTTTAACATTCTACGAGTGTAACTTTGCTGATTTTCGAGTGTAACTTTAATATTTTTTAGACGGTTTTGTATAAAAATTTGAATTTATATAATTTTGACATTTTACGAGTGTAACTTGGATGATTTTCGAGTGTAACTTTAATATTTTTTAAGACGGTTTATTACTTATAAATTTAAATTTATATAACTTTTTACATTTTACGAGTATAATTCTAACATTTTAGGAGTGTAACTTTAATTTTTTTTAAGACGGTTTTGTACATAAAAATTTGAATTTATATAGTTTTAACATTTTACAAGTGTAACTTTGATGATTTACGAGTGTAACTCTAATATTTTACGAGTGTAACTTTAGTAATTTTAGGTCATTTTGAGTGGAATTTTTTGAATTTTATTACATGTTGAATATACGTAATTTACTACAAATTTATGAGTGTTACTTTAGTCCTCTATGAGTGTAACTGTAGTCCTCTATGAGTGTAACTGTAGTCCTTTATGAGTGTAACTGTAGTCCTCTATGAGTGTAACTGTAGTACTCAATGAGTGTAACTGTAGTCCTCTATGACTGTAACTGTAGTAAAAACTATGTAAAAAGCAAGGTAGATCTAGAAAAAGGTAGATCTAGAAAAAAAAATTTGAAAACAAGAGTAAAAACTAAAAAAAGAAACAGATCTGACATCAACAAGTGTAACTTTTAAGGTCATTTTGTGTTACTTTAATAAATAATGTGTGTTACTTTAATATAAGATATATGTGACTTTAATAAATAAAATGTGTAACTTTAATAGACGGGATATGTGACTTTAATAAATAAGATAGATAACTTTAATAGAGAATTTGTGTTACTTTAATAGATAATGTGTAACTTTTTCAGATCTAGGAAAAAAAATGTTACTTTAATAAATAAGGTGTGTAACTTTAATAGAGAATTTGTGTTACTTTAATAAATGTTACTTTAATAAACCAACCCACTCTTACAAAAATGAAAACAAGACTAAAAACTAAAAAAAGAAACAGATCTGACATCAACAAGTGTAACTTTTAAGGTCATTTTGTATTACTTAAATAGTGTTACTTTAATAAATACAGTGTGTTACTTTAATAGATGATAAATGTGACTTTAATAAATAAAATGTGTAACTTTAATAAATAAAATGTATAACTTTAATAAATAAAATGCGTAACTTTAATAGACGATATATGTGACTTTAATAAATAAAATGTGTAACTTTAATATACGATATATGTGACTTTAATAAATAAAATGTGTAACTTTAATAGATGATATATGTAACTTTAATAAATAAATTTGTGTTAATTTAATAGACAATATGTGTGACTTTTTCAGATCTAACAAAAAAAAATATATAAAAGGACATCAAATTTGAAAAAAAAAATCTGAAAAAGAAAAAAAAAATAGAGGAATGAGAAGGGACGGTGAAGGCCACAAGGCCCATAACCACCACCAAAACCACGGTTCTCCTCACCACCTCAGTCCCCCCACCCGACAACAACAACCACAACGTGGTGGCGGCTGCCTGAGTGGCGGCGAGCAAGAGGCAGCGGCGAGACAAGCGCGGTGGGAGTCGAGGTGGAAGAAGGAAGGAGGAGCATATCACTACCCAGATCTGAAAGAAGAGGAGAGGAAGAGGCGGCGAGGCGGTGGTATGTGTTGGAGTGGCGGCCGGTGGTGGTATTGTGATGGGAGGCAGATCCAAAAAAAAGGAAAAAAAATGTTGGTGGTGGGTGGCGGTGGTGGTGGCGTCGTGGTGGTGCTATGCTCCTCCTTCCGGCGGGAGCCAGAGAGAGGAGGACGAGGCCGGTGGCGTCGTGGTGGTGGCGTCAGTGGGCAGCAACTTCCGGCGGTGGTGGGTGTTGGTGGTGGGTGGCGGTGAGGTTGGTGAGTGATGAGAGGAAGTGAGTATGAGGGATTTATTTGTGTTTTGATTTATTTGGGATTTAGAGAGAGATTGAGAAATGATTTTATGTGGGATGAGAGAGAAGTGCCTGGGTGAAAAATGTTATATATTGAATTAGAGTGGAGATTAGTGGTTAATTAGTAAAGATGAGAGAGAGTGGAAAATTAACCCATTAATCACCTTTTGGGAGCACCAATCTCAGCCATCCAATCTTCCCCATCCAATGGCTCTAAAGAGGACTTAAGGACTCTAAGGGGAATGGTGGACTCAATTGATCTTTCCTCTATATATATATATATATATATATATATATATATATATATATATATATATAAAATTGGGATCCGGTGAGAACCACTAAGATAATGAGAACCGTGAGAACTCCGCCTTACGAAATTTATTTTTAAAAAGTAAGGACATTTTTGGGTTCAGCGTAGAATTTTATAGCTAGGTAACATACATCTTGGTCGAAAAAATATTAGTTACTAACGGAAATTGAGGTGAACTACGATTTATTTATTTTCATGCACCTAGTAGTCAGTTTCATGCATCTAACAATTTTCATGCACCTGATGCTCAATTTAATGCATCTAGAGCCCGTTATTTTCATGCACATAGTAAATGTTTTCATGCATGTAGCAATTTTTACGTGCACCTAGTGCTCGTTTTCACACATTTAGAGTAATTTTAGTGTACAAAATGAATTTATGTACATTAAGTACATATTTTTTTAATATAATCAATAAATTTTGTTTAGTTACTACAAGTATTTTGCTTGAATAAACTAAACTAATGGTAAATGATCCAACCAAACTTTCGAAACAAGATTTGATGGAGATTTATTGAGGGTTCTCACGGTTCTCATTATGTTAGTGGTTCTCACCGGATCCTGACCCTATATATATATATATATAGAGAGAGAGAGAGAGAGAAAAAATTAGGATCACATGAGTCCACCTTCCTTAGGTGAGTCCATGAGTCCTAATCTAAACCATTAGATCTTAGAAATGAAGGATCTAGATTAAAACAAAATATTAAAGGCTTATATAAAAGCTTCCAATCCAACCTAAACCCTAATCATAAAATATACCTCCCTCTCTCTACCCACTTCTCTCTCAACAACTACCCACTTTGTCCTACTGCCGCCAAGAGTCCCGTCGTCACCACCCCACCGCCTTCTCTCATCCTTTCGCACCGCCTTCACTAATCTTTCCTCACCGCCTCTTCATCTCCTCTTTCCCGCCGTCACCACCCCCACCGCCAATTTCCCTGCCGAGCACCGCCTCATCTCCTTCATTTCTTTCGTCTTTCTCTCCTTCGTCCAGATCTACAACCACGTTTTTTTTATTGTTTTTCGTGGTAGGGATATTGTTGCTGGGGGTGTTCGGAGGCTGGTGGTGTGGTGCGTGGTGCGGAGGTTATGTGGTGGGGGAGGGCTGCTGGAGACGAAGAGGGGGTGGTGGTGGTTATTATTGTAGGCGGTGGTGGTTGTTATTATTGTAGGTGGTGGTGGTGGGTTGTCAGAGATGGTGAGGTGGCGGTGGTGGTTTGTGCGACGTCAGAGATATGAGTGGGGGTGCGCGATGGCCGACGGAAGGCACAAACGGTATTGGTCTTTGTGTTGGTGGTCGGAGGCAGGGACGATGTCTGTGGGTGACCTGTCAGAGATGGGGGTCGTGATCGGACGCGTGGCCTGGTGGTGGTCTGTTGGTGGTGGTGGGAGGTCGCGGTGGGTAAAGCGACACCGTCTTGGCTGGATTAAAGTTACACAGAAGTATCTAAGTTACATAAAATTCGACTAAAGTCTCAAAAAAAAAAATTAAAATTACATAAAATTACATAAATTCAAATTAAAGTTACATAAAATTGGATTTAAAGTTACATATATTTTGACTAAAGTTACATAGAATTTGGCTAAAATCACATAAAATTAAACCAAAAGTTGCACAAATTTGACTAAAATTACGCAAAATTGGATTAAAGTTATAAAAATTTGACCCAAGTTACATAAAATTACATAAATTCAGAGTAATATATTCAAAATCACATTATATAACATAACTTCAAATTTTTATATATAAAATAGCCTTAAAAGACTAAAGTTACACCCGCAAAATACTACTGAAGTTACACTCTTTAAATAGTAAAGTTACATAAACCATTTCTTAAAATTACATAAATTCAAATTAATATATAAAATTGCTTATATTAGCATAAAGTTACACTATTAAGGGCTGATGTTACACTCAAAAATGAATAAATTTGTATAAAGTTACAGTTTTAATGGTTAAAGTTACATTCGTAAAAGTTACATAAAATTGTTATAAAGTTACAAAAATTTGTTCTAAACTTTCATAAATTCAAATTATCATTAGTAAGTAGTAGGCGAGTACATTAATGCTTCTAATCTCAATCATTCATCTCTTGTAAGATCTAATGGCTTAGATAAGGACTTAGGGAAGGGACTTACCTGAATCTATCTCTCTCTCTCTCTCTCTCTCTCTCTATATATATATATATATATATATATATATACCACATGCCATACATGTTCACACATCACTACTCCATTCATACCATCTTCATGTTATGCACAACAATAGTGCGATCATGCAATAATACAGCCCCTGTACAACAATTGCTCATGCATATTCACATACATAACACTTCATATCATATTCTCATGTTTAATTACGATTATTGGATTCATATTCTCCTTATACATACCACATACTCTCATGTAACACATACATATAACATGCTTTTTAATAATAACATATTATCATGCCAAAATCATCACCATACATACATAATTCATTTCATATAGGCTCATCATCATGCCATCATATTTCATGCGCAATATATTTTCATACTACATCTCATGTACTTCACATCTCACTACATCATCCATGCCAATCTCATGTGATACACACATGATGCAATCCATCACCCACTCCATTCCACATCCATCTCCGTTTCACATATTCTCAACATGCAACACATTAACAACAACAAATACACATAATGCCCCGACACTTCCCATGGTGACCAAGTAAGAGCTATAGTGGCAAGAGTGCAATCCCGGAACGTCTCCCGAATCTTTCTGGTAGCTCCCTATGACTCCTAGCGGGGTTCATTTTATTAGACTCTTCTAATTCATTGGGTTCATTGGTTTAGGTTCCAAAATTGTTCGCTCTGATACCACTTTGTAACACCCCCATATTCTAACTCTTTGGGATGAGGATGAGGATGGAATCACTTGAGTCATAGCTTACACCGAGTTGTTAGAGTCATAGGTATTGTAACTCTTTTACTAGTATGTTGATTTGAGTATTGAGACTATGTATTTGATTTTAACTATGGATTTAAATAAGTAATGTTTCTTTATCGCTTGATTTGATATGTACTACAACAGGCAACCGAGATGGTAGCATCCTCATGTGCTTAGGTGGTCTTGTAAGGCTCTTTGGTATATGTGGTTGTTACAAGTACCCGCCTCTTCAGTATTCCTAAGGAGGAATCCCATAGGCCGATGGTTTTAGAAGCAAATTCTTCAAGGATGCTTGGACAATTACAGGCAATGATGTGTGTAATGCTATTAAAGAGGCATTTTCCAATGGGAAGCTGCCGAAACACTTGAATACCACTAACATTACTATTATTCCCAAAGTGAATAGGCCAACCAATATGATGCAATTCAGACCCATAGCTTGCTGCAATGTTATCTACAAGATTATCTCTAAGCTCTTGTGTAATAGGCTTTCTAAAGTTCTTCATGACCTGATTTGTCATAACTAAGGAGGTTTTGTCAAGGGTAGAAGCATTATGGAGAATATACTCATCTGTTATGATCTTATTAGGCTCTATAATAAACCAAATGCTTCACCAAGATCCATGTTTAAAATTGATCTTCATAAGGCTTATGATACAATAGAATGGGATTTTCTAGAGCAAATGCTTAGAAAGCTGAATTTTCCTCCTAAATTTAGGGGATGGATTATGGTTTGTGTTTCAAGCCCTACATTCACTCTCAATTTGAATGAGGATTCATTTGGTTTTTTTCAGGGCAAAAGAGGACTTCGTCAAGGAGATCCTATTTCACCTCTGCTCTTCACTATTTGTATGGAGTATTTGACTAGGACTCTTCGCTATGATGTGGCTAACTATACTTTCAAATATCATCCTAAATGTGCTCATATCAATTTATGCCATCTTTTGTTTGCTGACAACCTTCTAATGTTTTGTAAAGGGGACAAGATGTCTATTATGACCATGATTATAGCCTTTGGTACCTTCTCAAATACTACTGGACTGAAGTTGAGCCCTGGGAAATCTAATGCTTATTTTAATGGCATGAACATGAGAGATAAGAAGGATATTCTGGAGATCTCTGGGTTTAATTAAGGAAGGTAAGCTTCCCTTCAAGTATTTGGGTGTTCCCATTTAAACTACTAGATTGACTAAACAAATTGGCAAAGGGGTCATTGATAAAATCACAGCAAGAATTAAAAGATTGGAGCAAAGAAGTTATCTTATGCAGGCCGACTAATTCTAGTCCAATCTGTGCTAACTACCTTTCATAGTTATTGGGCTATGATGTTCCTTATCCCCAAAGGAGTCCTAACTAGAATAGATGCCTTGGGTAGGAATTTTCTTTGGGAAGGGGGGTCTAATCTATTCCATAGCTCCTCTTGTGGCATGGGAGAGAGTTTGCACGCCCTAAGGAAGAAAGAGGCCTTGGCCTAAAACAAATAACAACATGGAATTTTGTTGTTGTAGGAAAACTGGTCTGGTGATATACAAGAGGCCTAACAAGCTCTGGGTACAATGGATCAATCATGTTTAGCTCAGGGGGAAAAACATGAAATCTTATAAACCAAATGGTGATTCTAGCTGGAGTTGGAGAAAAGTGTGCCAGATAAAAGACATTCTGAATCAAACTCTTACTGATGATGAATGGAATAGAAGCTACAAAATTAAGAATGTGTATGACTGTTTGTGAGATACTAAACCTAAGGTGGATTGGTATCACCAAGTCTGGGATTACTGGATTATACCTAAACATCGTATTATCACTTGGCTAATAGTCCAAAATGCGATCAACACAAGAGTGAAAATGCAAAGATTGGGCTATGAAAATAATGACACCTGCTGCATTTGTGAGCAAGAGCCTGAAACCATCCATCATCAGTTCTATGGATGTGCATATAGTAACATAATTTTAGAGTACCTGGAAAGTTGGCTGAAAATAAAAATACGAAGAAGTGATGCTCTTAATTGGCTGAATAACGACAAGAGCACGAGACTGAAGAAAAGGATTCTTCAATTCGTACTCTAATAAATGCATACATGTATAATATTTGGCACTAGAGAAATGTGAGCAGGATGCATTTGGAGAGACCGTTTGAGGTAGCTAAAAGGATAAGGAAATTGGTTCAGGAAATATGTGTAGGGCGAGAGATGCCGTAACAAATAAAACCAGAGATTAGAAATACCGACTTAAGTAGTAGTGCCGTGGTAAGAAGCCACTGCCTTGAAAACTATTTCTCCGGTACGACCGTGGTGGCGATCAGCTAGTACAGGTAGTTCCCCAAGGATAACACTACAGTCTCCACGCAGCTCCGCCCACTCGGAACTGTGAGACTTGGAACGATAAAAAACAGTACCCAGAATTGTTGTAGTACAGAAGAGAGAAAGAGAGAGTTTGAGAGAAGATTGTTGTTGTGTTGTGTTTCTGAGAGCAGTAGGGTGTTCTATTTATAGCAAAAATAGGGCACCTGCAGCAGCGAAACCGACTCCACAAATGCAGTTAGTGGAGCTGTTAGTGCTCCTGAAAACCAGGCACTAACAGTCACCTTTGACTGACCAAATCAACATTATGTTTTCAAAAGCAAAACAGACTTACTCACTCGTCTCAGGTCCAAAACGATAGGCATAGCCCGCCGCAGGCGATTGCCAAATCCCAAATCCCGGATCTAAGATCCGGAACTGGGCCGGGCTCAGGCACGCGAGCGCGCGCGCGCGAGCTGAATTAAGCACCTCGCAGAGTCTATACAAAAGACCCCCTTTACCCACTAGTGATAAGTAAGGGAAGGAGTGTGTATATAAACACATACACACTTCCTTTCCTCTCCTATGTGGGATGGTAAGGAAAAAACTCAAAGGCATAAAAGCCCCTAACTTCCAACAATCCCCCACTAGGGGCGCCCGAGACAGAAAAAGAAATTCCTGGGTAGAGGAAGGATTGGATACGTAGGTATCAATATCTTTCGATTTGAATTGACACTTTAGTGAGATGAGCAAACAACTTACTTACAGCGAGAGAATATCTTTCGATTTGAATTCCTAACTGAGCTTCGGTTGATACCCCCCACAACACATATCATACCTTCTAATTAAGACCGTTCTGCAAAAGTGCAACGCGCTCTTTTTAGAGCGATGCGTTTAACTTGGTATTAGCATACATGTTCACAAGGCTTCTCATAGTCTTGATATCAACACACCTGCATAGGTGGCTCAAGTGCTTCTCAATAGCACTTCTCACACGAGCCATTAAGGACATCAGTCCAACCTGGTGTATAATTCATCAAGTGCGTCTCAAAAGCACTACCATAAAGGCTATGAATCATACAACGCCATAGAAATGAAGACTTTAGACGTAGTCAAGTATCACTCATTCACTTGACTTAAGGACTTAAGACCCATTCCCCTCGACGTATCAACGACTAGTCTCCTAGCCAACCCTTTAGTAAAGGGATCAGCAAGATTGCTTTCGGACTTCACATAGTCCAGAGCGATCACTCCATTCTCAAGGAGTTGTTTAACTGCAGCGTGCCTTATCCGAATGTGACTCTTTTTTGCATTGTAGACACTATTCTTTGCGACACCAATAGCAGCTTGTGAGTCACAGTGTAGGGAGACCGGTGTCAACCGTCCGCCCCATACTGGTACATCAGCTAAAAGGTTTCTCAGCCATTCAGCCTCTTGTCCTGCCAACTCAAGAGCTATGAACTCCGATTCCATGGTAGAGCGTGCAATACAAGTCTGTTTAGAAGACTTCCACGATATAGCACCTCCACCCATGGTGAAGACATAACCACTAGTAGAACAGATCTCATCGTTACCTGAAACCCAGTTCGCATCACAAAATCCTTCTAGCACAGCAGGAAATTTACCATAATGCAAACACAGATCAACTGTTCCTCTTAGGTATTTTAGTAAACGACGAAGAGCATTCCAATGTTCATTACTGGGGTTATGTGTATAACGACTCAGTCTACTAACAGCATATGCAATATCTGGTCGAGTACAGTTCATTAAAAACATCACACTTCCTAGGATTTTAGCATACTCTTCTTGGGAAACACTCTTACCCAAGTTTTTACACAGCGGTATACTAGGATCATAGGGTGTTCTAGCAGGCACATAATCAAAGCAGTTAAACTTTTTCAACACTTTTTCAACATAATGAGATTGACTTAGACAGATTCCATAGGGGTTACGGATGACCTTAACTCCTAGGATAACATCAGCTTCTCCTAAGTCCTTCATCTCAAACTGTGATGACAAAAAATCTTTGGTTCTAATTACCACATCCAGATTATTACCAAGTATCAACATGTCATCAACATATAGGCATATAATCACACAATCAGATTCTATTCTTTTGGAATAAACACATGAATCAGAATTGTTAACTACAAAGCCATTACTCATCAAAGTGTTGTTAAATTTCTCATACCACTGTTTAGGTGCTTGTTTCAGACCATAAAGTGACTTGTTCAGTTTACACACTTTACTCTCTTGACCTTTAATCACAAAACCTTCAGGTTGAGACATATAAATCTCTTCCCTTAGTTCACCATTCAGAAAAGCAGTTTTAACATCCATCTGATGTATAACAAGGTTATGAATAGCAGCTAAGGCGACATGAGTTCTAATAGTCGAAATTTTGGTCACAGGAGAGTAGGTATCAAAATAATCAATGCCCTTCTTTTGTGTAAAGCCTCTAACTACAAGTCTAGCTTTGAACCTCTCTATTGTACCGTCAGGTCTCATTTTCTTTTTAACGATCCATTTACTCGTAATGGGTTTACTACCTTTAGGTAAATCAGTCAACTCTCAAGTCTGATTAGCCACAATAGAATCAAGTTCACTTTTAATAGCATCTTTCCAAAAATTAGCATCAATGGATTTCATTGCCTCACTATAAGTTTTGGGATCATCCTCTATTAAAAAAGCTGAAACAAACTCATCACTAGCACAAACAGAGTATCCATATTCAAACATAGTTGTAACATAATCATCACCAAAGTTCTTTGGGCATCTCGGTCTTTTACTTCTTCTAGGTTCAACAGAAACATCAATAGAAGTGCTAGCACTAGCATGTGAAGACATATCAGAAGATGCAGCAGATAAACTAGGAGATGGTACAACAGTTTTCAGAAAAGGAAAAACATGCTCAAAAAATTCAGCGTCTCTAGCCTCAGATATAGAACGATCACTCAAAGACATAAATCTATAAGCAGAGCTATTTTGAGCATAACCTATAAACACACAATCATAGGTTTTAGGTCCAACGGTAGGTCTCCTAAAATCAGGCAAACCCACTTTAGCCAAACACCCCCATACCCTATGGAAGCTCAGGTTAGGAGGATAGCCCTTCCAAATCTCGTAGGGTGTCTTGTCGATTTTCTTATGAGGTACACGGTTAAGAATGTGACAAGCTGAAAGAATTGCTTCCCCCCACATATCATCAGATAGGCCAGAACTTAAAAGCATAGCATTCATCATCTCTTTTAAGGTTCTATTTTTGCGTTCAGCTACACCATTAGACTGGGGTAAGTAAGGTGGACTAGTCTCATGTATTAACCCGTGTGCAACACAGAAATCGGTTAAATAATTAGATTTATACTCGCTTCCTCTATCAGATCTTACCCTTTTAATTTTCCTGTCAAGTTGGTTCTCAACTTCATTCTTAAAATTTATAAAAGATTGTTCAGCTTCATCTTTACTCTTAAGCAAATAGACACGGGTGTATCTAGAGAACAGTCATCTATAAAAGTAATATAATAATTCTTGCCACCTCTACTTGCAACATTTTTGAAGTCAGCTAGGTCGGTGTGTATTAACTCAAGAAGACTCGTATTCCTAGTAGTCACAGGTTTACTAGGTTTCTTTGTAAACTTAGCCTCAACACAGCTAACACATTTAGAGAATTCTTGACTCGTCAAACTCGGAATTAAACTCATAGTTCTAAGTTTTTTAATGTAATCCACATTCACATGACCTAATCTACCATGCCAAACATCAAGAGACTCAGCGATATAAGCAGAAGTAGATGCAATATTATTAAAGGTTGAATCAATGTTCAATACAAAAAGACCCCCAGAAAGATAACCCTTGCCCACAAATTCCCCATTACGCGACATTACAACCTTGTCAGCCTCAAAAACAAGTTTCATACCAGCTTTGTTTAACAAGGCACCAGACACGAGGTTTCGACGCAATGAGGGAACAAATAAAACATTAGAGAGAGCAAGTGTTTTCCCCGAGGTGAGTTTGAGAAAGATCTTGCCTTTGCCTGTAATCTTTGCAGATGAAGAATTACCCATGTAGACGCATTCCCCATCAGCTACTTCCTCGAACTCAGCAAATAACCCCTTTTCAGCACAAAGGTGTCTCGAAGCTCCGGTATCCAGGACCCATTCAGCAGCATTGTGGGAAATCGGTATTACCACAATACAATTATTATAGGATTATATCGAAATAGTAATAACTTGATTATACTAGTCATAAACGAAAACAAGAATAAGAGTATAGATCTAGAAATCAACCTCCGGTCCTAGCAATTTGGCGTAAAGAAGAGAGATATCAAGGTAGATATCCTCCTAATCGTTGCACCCAAGATTGTATGAGATATACCCTTCTCCTTTGCTAGAAAGAGAACTAAAGTTACTGTTAACTTTTGTTTTGTGATTTTGTCAAAAGTTACTGTTAACTTTTGTCTTTGTGAGATGTTTAGATGGAGGCTGTCTAGAGAATAGAATTAGGTTTTAGAATTATAAACTCCAATCCCTCTCTCATTCTCACGGCACATTTGGGTTTTTATATAAGGAGATTTGGTCTCCTCAAAATAACTACCCATTGACTAAAAACCGAGTGTATCTGGATACATTCGTTTTTGGTCATTTTAGCTTCGAATATAATGTAATATCTTATAATCGTCGTTTTACATGGACCGACATTATAATACATCATTAATTATAAATATCCGTATATTTATAATTTGCCAATTAATTATAACGGTTTATGTTTAATTAGCTTACATTATATATCCAATTTACGAATTACAGTTAATTCGTCTCAGCTAACTTTATTTAATCGTTATTAAATAATCGTCTCATCATCACATTGACTAACCTTTTAGTCAAATACACTGACTAACCTTTTAGTCATATAATAGGGCATCAATATGATTATTTTCTCAAATAATCACATCTCTCAAACACATCCTATAGGTGTGACTTTTAGGGACCAGTTGATCACCGCCATCTGTATGACAATAACGTCAAACTTATCTAGCAAGCCAACCGTTATTGATAAACGTTAATCAACTGATTATTATACAAAGTATACCCTGTGAACCTACAGAGATTTATTTATGTTATTGCACTGACTGTGGAGGACACTCTTAAGCAAATAGACACGGATGTATCTAGAACAGTCATCTATAAAAGTAATATAATAATTCTTGCCACCTCTACTTGCAACATTTTTGAAGTCAGCTAGGTCGGTGTGAATTAACTCAAGAAGACTCGTATTCCTAGTAGTCACAGGTTTACTAGGTTTCTTTGTAAACTTAGCCTCAACACAGCTAACACATTTAGAGAATTCTTGACTCGTCAAACTCGGAATTAAACTCATAGTTCTAAGTTTTTTAATGTAATCCACATTCACATGACCTAATCTACCATGCCAAACATCAAGAGACTCAGCGATATAAGCAGAAGTAGATGCAATATTATTAAAAGTTGAATCAATGTTCAATACAAAAAGACCCCCAGAAAGATAACCCTTGCCCACAAATTCCCCATTACGCGACATTACAACCTTGTCAGCCTCAAAAACAAGTTTCATACCACCTTTGTTTAACAAGGCACCAGACACGAGGTTTCGACGCAATGAGGGAACAAATAAAACATTAGAGAGAGCAAGTGTTTTCCCCGAGGTGAGTTTGAGAAAGATCTTGCCTTCGCCTGTAATCTTTGCAGATGAAGAATTACCCATGTAGACGCATTCCCCATCAGCTACTTCCTCGAACTCAGCAAATAACCCCCTTTCAGCACGGAGGTGTCTCGAAGCTCCGGTATCCAGGACCCATTCAGCAGCATTTCCCACCAGATTAGCTTCCACAACCACAGCTGCAACGATGTCATCAGTTACAGCAACATTGGCTTCAGCAGATTTCTTCTCGGAGCATTGGTAGGCTTTGTGGCCAACTTTTCCACAAACATAGCAGACAATAGGACCCTTAGCTTTCTGAATCTTAGGAACCGGTTTGGTATGCTTCACTGGACCATTCTTCTTTGCAGGACCCTGGTTCTTACCTTGACCAACCTTGGCCTTACTCTTACCCTTATATTTGTCAGCATAAGACGGACCACCAGACTCAACCAGATTAGCTTTGACAGCAGTAACAGCAAAACCAGTCACAGATTGACTAGCAGGAAGGTCTTTGAGGCGATTAGCCTCCTCAGTTCTCATATGTCCTATAAGTTCCTTAAGGGACAAGTCTTTCTTTTTGTGTTTGAGTTGGTTTCGGTAATCAGACCAGGAGGGAGGGCATTTCTCTAGCAGAACATTAGCTACAAAATATCATCAAGTTTCATGCCTTCATTCACAACATCAGCACATAAGTTTTCATAGACATGAACTTGTTCCATAATAGATTTCCCGTCAACCATGTGAAATCCCAACCATTTTCCCACAACATATTTCTTTTTCCCCGCGTCATCAGCCCCATACTTGGTTTCTAAAGCCTCCCAAATAACCTTAGCCGACTTATTGCCAGCAAATAAATCGAACAGGGTGTTTGTCATATTATTCAGAATGTGACACCTAGAAGTTTTGTTGTCTTTTTCAAACTTCTTAACAGTTTCGTCATTAGACTTAATAACAGCAGCAACAGGAGGAGTATTCTCAATAGAAGTAATAGTTATAGGGGTAGGCGGGTCAGAAAACAGCACGTAATCAATTTCCAATTGCTCAAAAAACATCAACAATTTCTGGGACCAACGTTTATAATTATTTCCGTCTAAAGCCTCAAGTTTTGACATGTCGGGTACAATTTTCGAAACAACAGACATGGTTACAACAACAAATAGTTTTCAAATTGTAGGACGAGAGATGCCGTAACAAATAAAACCAGAGATTAGAAATACCGACTTAAGTAGTAGTGCCGTGGTAAGAAGCCACTGCCTTGAAAACTATTTCTCCGGTACGACCGTGGTGGCGATCAGCTAGTACAGGTAGTTCCCCAAGGATAACACTACAGTCTCCACGCAGCTCCGCCCACTTAGAACTGTGAGACTTGGAACGATAAAAAACAGTACCCAGAATTGTTGTAGTACAGAAGAGAGAAAGAGAGAGTTTGGGAGAAGATTGTTGTTGTGTTGTGTTTCTGAGAGCAGTAGGGTGTTCTATTTATAGCAAAAATAGGGCACCTGCAGCAGCGAAACCGACTCCACAAATGCAGTTAGTGGAGCTGTTAGTGTTCCTGAAAACCAGGCACTAACAGTCACCTTTGACTGACCAAATCAACATTCTGTTTTCAAAAGCAAAACAGACTTACTCACTCGTCTCAGGTCCAAAAAGATAGGCATAGCCCGCCGCAGGCGATTGCCAAATCCCAAATCCCGGATCTCGGATCCGGAACCGGGCCGGGCTCGGGCACGCGCGCGCGCGCGCGAGCTGAATTAAGCACCTCGCAGAGTCTATACAAAAGACCCCCTTTACCCACTAGTGATAAGTAAGGGAAGGAGTGTGTATATAAACACATACACACTTCCTTTTCTCTCCTATGTGGGATGGTAAGGAAAAAACTCAAAGGCATAAAAGCCCCTAACTTCCAACAATATGTCAACAATTCATCAAAGAACCAATTGGAATCAAGGATAGAAACTGAATTCATCGATTTAAGGAAGTTGATTAAGCTGAGCTTATCGTGATTACCGATGTGAGGGATTGTGTTGAATGGCTGGTGATGACGAGGATGGTAAGTGAAGGGCGAAAACGTGGAGATGGTGATGAAGATGATGAGCCTGAGTGATGATGGTTTGCTTGAGTGATGAAATGAAATATTATCCTATTGAGGAAATAAGTTTGTTTTGATTAAGTGTGTTTTGTTGTCCAAATCGATTGAAGTAGGCAACTTTCTCTTGTATATTCTATTATATATACAAATTTTACATTTTAGCCAAAAAAATAAAGTTAAATTAATTTAATCTATGTTTAGCGCAGATTTTATAAGTTAGGTTCATAAAAGTTCAGGTCCTATAAGTTCAGGTCCTATAAGTTCAGTTCATAAAAGTTCAGATCATACAAGTTCGTTTCATTTCAGATCTTATAAGTTTAGAAAATTTTAGATCCTATAAATTCAGTTTATAAAAATTTAGATCATACCAGATTAGTTCAAAATTAGAAAAAATAATAATAATAATAATGCATGAAAGAGTTGTATTGAGATTGGGTACGAAAGGTACCATTCAATAACTTCGTCTCATCTATATGACTTAAATATTTTTTTTTTTAAATGAGCGTATTATGTCGTGGGAAAAAATCGAACTCCCAACTTTATAATTCATTCTCATGTCCTTATGGCTTATACGATGAACCTAGTAATTTCCTGAATGAAGAAATGAACCGAGTCTTCCTTGCTTGACTTTCCGGGCATCTTCGTGCTGACCCAACACACGCACCACGCGCAATTTCAGTGATGATCCATCTATATTCATTAACTCATCCTATAAATAAATCATATCCACGTACTTCATTTCAATCATACAATTATACATTCATTAATTAATCAATATTCATTTCTTATGAGTATTAAACTCCAATTTGCAAGCAAGTCTTCGCCATCACGTTGACTTTGTTGACAGACTGAGGTCTGAGACAAGTAGTAGTTGATTGACTAGTACCCTCATCTTGACTCTGCTTCTTAGTCATTACACCATTATAATCCACCATAACCAACCTACTCAACCTTTATTTTCAAAATGAACAATCTTTTCTCAAGCTCATTTTCGCAACACCGCGAAAATGAACCAGATATCGAGATGGGAGGAAGCGTTACCGGAGTAAACCTCGACAAATTCTTCCAAGATGTCGAAACAGTCAAGGAAGACCTCAAGGAGCTCGACGAGCTTCACCGTAAACTTCGGTCCGCCCATGAAGAAACCAAGACGGCCCATACAGCCGGTTCAGTGAAGGAACTCCGGTCCAGGATGGACCGGGATGTTGGGCAGGCCTTGAAGAAGGCTAAGCAAATAAAGGTCAGGCTGGAGGCGTTGGACCGGGCTAACGCGGCAAACAGGAACCAGACCGGGTGTGGACCGGGGAGCTCGTCGGACCGGACAAGGACGTCGGTTGTGGGGGGGTTGAGGAAGAAGTTGAAGGAGAAGATGGAGGAGTTTCAGGGGTTAAGGGAAATGATAAATGGAGAGTATAGGGAGACAGTTGAAAGGAGGTATTTTACAGTTACTGGTGAAAATCCTGATGAAAAGACAGTTGATCGTTTGATTAGTACTGGTGAAAGTGAGAGTTTCTTGCAAAAGGCTATTCAACAACAGGTTTGTGTTTTTCTATCAGTGTTTCGAGTAGTTTGACGCACTTTTTATTTTGGGTCATTCGGAAATATCCTGTGATGAGAAATATGAGTAACATTAGGAAAACTGTGTATAATGCAAATGCAGGGCAGAGGACAAGTACTAGATACAATTGCAGAGATGCAAGAAAGGCATGATGCAGTGAGAGACATTGAAAGGAACTTGAAGGAACTCCATCAGACATTTCTCGACATGGCAGTTTTGGTTCAATTTCAGGGTGAACAGCTCGATAGTATCGAGGAGCATGTTGGTAGAGCAAGTTCCTTTGTTAGGGGTGGAACTGAGCAGTTACATACTGCTAGGAAGCATCAGAAGAATACCCGTAAATGGACTTTCTTTGCCATCATTCTCCTGCTAGTTATCATATTGATCATTGTCCTTTCTTTACATCCATGGACAAAATAGCCGCTTTTGTGGCGAAGCCTTTCATGTATACATTGAGGCCTGATCAACATTTCAACATTCTGTATCTCTAAATGGTAGAGTCATTGAGAGGTTATTTGTAATCAAGACTTTAGTTCATTTTCTCTTTTGCTATCCCATATTCTTTCCGTTGTCGAATATAAACATTGAGGGCAAGGCTGAATTATCATCAGGCACAAATGAGGATGAGTTCATGTCTTTTGGTCCCAAGATCCCGAGTAGATATTTCTTCGTATGTATGTACTCCGTATTAAACTGTCTTCCACGATTGGGTCTTTTTATTCTAGAAAACTGATATCATATTCAGTGGTCACTTGTGTAAATAACATTCTGGTAATCTGGTTCTCTCAATATTCGGATTGTAATTACTGGTTTTTCAAAGATTAGTAGTTCTTTGTCTACTGTTTCTGCTGCCGGAGTTTAATACTAAAATCTTTAAAACTAGTTCCTCCAACTCAACATGTTCTTTACGTTTGTATTCTTTTGTGAGGAACATTTTAATTAAACGTAAACAATTTGTACTCCCTCTTAGGCAGTACACCATTTAGTCCGAGTAACAGTCACTTGAAACAAAAATGGACATAGAAAACACATACGGATTGCTTCCCGTATGGAACATATGCTCTGAAAAATATGCTGTCACAAGGGTAAAGATGCATTCGCAATAAATCAGCAAAACAGCAAACTTATCCGATTTGATGGATTCAATACATACCGTTGAAAGGCAAAATGGCTGTAATTTTTTTTAATTTTTTTTTTTTTTTGGTGTTACACCATCCGGATTAGTTCGAGCTAGGTAGGACCCAATGATTGCAAAGCTCTACGGTCTTGGGATTTTGCCATCCCAGGTAAAATCGGTTCAGGTTATCGTCGTTTTTTTCTCAGTGGATGGCTTAGGGCACTCTTACAGTTCATAGTCCTTTTTTTTCTGTTCTTTTTTGTTTTTGATTAGATTTCTGAGTTAAAAAAATTATTGTATTCTGACTGAGTCGAACTCAAAACATATAAACTTAAGCTAAATCCGGTTATTACTAATTGTTCAAGGTCATATGTTAATTGTTAATGCAAATGCATGGCAGAGATGGATCTTTTGGCAAGACTATACGGTTCGGGACACCATAAGACGATTCTTTTGTGAAATTTGTTCAATATTAAAATTATAAAAATTGAAATTCACAATTTTCACAGCATTGAGTTGAAATTTGCAAGGTGACCCCATACGTATTTGCAGGTCCATCATCAAGGAAAGCGGAAATATAGACGACACAATTCCAGAGATGCAACTAATACAAGAGAGGATGCTACTGAAGCAGTGAAACATATATTAGGATATACAACTCTAAAACTGAATGAAGTTGCTGAACTTTTAATTTGGAAGGAGTTCATTTCATATATATTTAATCGTTATCACACCAATAGCTGTGGAGTAATACAGAGTAATATAACCAAAATGTATCGAATCGAAAATCAAGACTCACTACCTTTCATTCTTTTTGTTCATATAAATAATTTACAGTAGGGTAGAAATCACGACGAACACAATTACAAGACTGATCACAAATTTTCACTGTGCACAAAGGCATATTCAAAGCTTCCAAGAGAAGTGCAGACATGAAGGACTGTTCAATGGAACAAAACACATACCAGCAAAATTTGACACAGTCCAAAAACTCATAATATGCCATATTAGACATAACTGCATATTGACTCAAACCCGCATAACAGATACGATAATTACGACATGCTTGTGTCAGATTTTCCTTCAAAATTATATTCTTCGGAGCAACAGAACTAACACACAGATCTATAAGTGATAAGTACATATAGATGTAGTACCCACAGAATTAGTTCCCTGTAAGAACCTATAATGATTATAGCCATTTTATTTATAATATAAATACATATAGATGTAGTGCACACAAATCTCAACAGTTCAAAACGATAAATATAGGAATGTTGTTCTGTAACAACTTGCATTTCTACAGATATTTTATCTAGCACAACCCACCCTCTCTAATAGATGCTGGCTCCGTCTCTAACAAGGACTATGATCGAGCGCTTAGGTCGCTAACCGAGACACAGTTGATAGATCCATACTCTGGTATGCTAGGAGAAGGAATTGTAAGAATTGTGGGCCTAAATACAATATATGTGGACATATAGACGACAGAATTGCAGAGATGCAACTAATACAAAAGAAGCAGGATGCTACTGAAGCAGTGAAACATAAATCAGGATATACAACTCTAAAATTGAGTTAAGTTGCTGAACTTTTAATCTGCAAGGAGTTCATTTCATATATATTTAACCGTTATCACACCAATAGCTATGGAGTATTACAGAGTAATATAGCCAAAATGTTTCGAATTCAAAATCAAGACTCACTATCATTCATTCTTTTTGTTCATAATAATTTACAGTATGGTAGAAATCACGACGAACACAATTACAAGACTGATCACAAATTTCCACTGTGCACAAAGCCATATTTAAAGTTTCGAAGAGAAGTGCAGACAAGGAGGACTGTTCAAAGGAACAAAACACATACCGGCAAATTAGAAAAACTTGTTGAATTGGTCAGTGAGGGACTGGCGCAAGTCCGAATATAAACCCACGAGCGAATATTGACGAAGGTTTTCCACTTCATACCATGAATTAAGAACAGAATAATGTTTATCGGTTCCAGAAAATGCTACTTGTATCCCAAGACTGCAATCTACAGAGCCACCTCGACTCTTGCAATCACTCAATTTAATTCCACATCCCTGGTCTTTTAGGCAGACAATGTTGGCATTTGTATTGCCCTTGCATGAAGCACAACCATCATTTTTCCAAAATAGATTTTGCAGCTGCCCTTTCTTATATTCTAGGATCTGCATCCACAAATATTAAAGAAGGGAGTTTAAACCAAATCATCTTATGTTTGTTTCATCTTCCCAGATAATCTCATACTGTATATGCATTATCTTCCAATTACCCAAATTATAAATACATCTTAACTGGTACGAAAAGTAACAGTGTTGACTTTACCTGTATATTTACTTAATTTAAACCATAAAACTTTTTTTACACCAGCGAGACATTTGATTCAAAAAATATTGGAAACAAGAAGGTAAATGCGCAATGGACTGCTGCAAGATGACCAATAAAAATTCTACCCAGTCCAAAACTCAGACTGTGTTTTGATAAGAAGAGCAGTGAGTGAGATACTTTTGACCCGTAGATGCCATATTAGACATAACTGTGTATTGACTCAACCCCGCATGACAGATCCTTACAATAATCATGACATGCTTGTATTAGGATTTCCTTCAAAATTAGTTTCATAGGAACAACAGAACTGAAACACAGAATATAAGTGATAAGTGGCATACAGCATACTTACAAGAGTGAAACTAGTGATTATGTGGGAGCCATCTGAAACTAAAGCAGGAGGAGACCTCGCCGCATACTTCAAGCCAGCAAAAGCTACCATGTACCCACCTCCTGTAATCTGGAAAAAAAATAGTTGAAGTGAAAGATATATATGTTCAGCTCGTATGTGAATAATTTGTCCCAAAGGTGGAGAGACACGCAGATTACAAATACAATCAGTTAAATATGTATTTGCTCCACTTAGGCATGGTCATTGCAAACAATAAGTTCCTAATTAGCCCTACCAGAGCAGCCTAACTATATCTCCATCCCCTCCTCTCCTCAGAACTAACTTCCACAGCTTCAGAAGTACGTAACATATATCATATTGTTTCGGATGCTACAGCCCAGATAACTGAGATGCGTACATGGAGAACAATACTTTCAACTTTAAAAGTAAGAAAGATGCAAGTAGCCATTGGTTGGGTCATGAACTGACAGCAATAATGGTGTAGCAAGACTTGTAACTTAAAAATGTATCCCAGACCAGAGCAGCTGACCATGGTATTAATTGTGAATCACGACAGAGTTATAAAGGTTTCAGATGTTTAACACTTACACCAGCTGACCACCAGCATTATGAGGCATTATCAATAATTATTGCAGCACAACTGAAAACAATGGTATTAAATCAAGGTCGCAACACCATAACACAACCATTTTGTTAAGGTTTTGATGATCACCGCGACAACATTTGACTGCATTTTGGGGCAATAGCAGCCACATTTAGAGAAATTGGGCTGCAATAGCTGATACGACTACTGTGAGTCTGTGACCCGATACAGATGTTTAATAATATGTGTCTGAGATCAAGCTGCAACAACCAAAATTGACTAAATCCTAGACTTTATACATAGGAAGCAGCACAGAAAGCGATCCAGTAAAAAGGCTTTTGAAGGTTGTTATGTTCGCATTTTCAGATGGTATAACCGTAATTGCGGCGCAATGCTCACAGCCAGGCCACATAATGATTCCAATAAACTAAACTCACATACATCACTTTGTCTACTCAAAACAGGCCTCTCCTTAAGGCCTAGAGTATTTAAGGTCGCTGAGCATAACTATAACATAATGACAGCCAAACTGTAGTTGGATGACTAACAAAGATAAACTTAATACAATGGCTTCCAAGTTCCAAGTTCCAAGTTCCAAGCACTTGAATCTTATATTGCCAAATCTATCAACTTCTTGACCAAACACTCTATCCCACCCGAATTGCTACACAGAAACTTAGTATATACCTTGCATACACCAACGGCTTAGACCTCTATTATCTCACTCCTAAATTTGGCTGTGAAGTCAAAAACATCCTTATTAACATCACACTCTCCTTGCATCTATGTTACACACTAAAGTATACAGTTCTTTACCTCAGCGACATTCCAAGCTAGAAAGTAGAAAAAATACGGTTTTAACATGAAAACTCACTTTCCGATTACAATCCTGTAAGTAGTCCATACGGACGCACTAGAGGACTAAACCTATCGACTTGATAACCGAAGAATCAAAAACCCATCTCACCATAGTTGGTAAACATGGAAACCTAGCATATTGATATGGTTTGCATACCCTAACAACCGAGACTTTCCTATCTCCTTAATTTGATACTCTATATTGACAACGCAGTCGTAATTTTTGTAGCTCAACTAAATTAAAAGATGATAATTTTGAAGCATACTCCTATAACAATCATTCAGACATTATGTTTTGATCGAAAATTGCTAAACAATACTAAACTCGATCAAACACTCTAAGAATCTCCTCCTACATGATAAAATAGCAAAATTTAACGTCTAGAAAAACGCAACTCATAAATAATACTCCCTCCGTACCGATCTTTTGTTTACCATTTCCATTTTAGGTCGACTATTGTACAGTTGTCATCCACTGACTAGAATCACAAATAGTCTGGGTCTTTGTCCAAAAAGCAAAGTTAAACAAATGAGGGAGACGGAGCGAGTAATAATAATAACACCTTCATTAAAATAATTAAAAATTGTCGTGGCATAATTGAGAAAGAAAGAATAAAGAGATAGAAAATACCGAAGAAAGAGAAGAAGAATCGACGGTGAGAAGTGAAATTTCGTCAACCTTAGGTCGAAAAAGGGTAAAACGGGAGTTAGCAGATGAAAGAGAAAGGCGTTTATCGCAAGGAGAAAGCTGGAGTGAGTCATTATTATTGAGGAAAAACGAGGTTTTGTTGGTGGCAAAGGCAATACCCATTGAAAACCCGTCTAATTTTTGGACGGTTGTGTCTTCGCAGGGGGAATACACCGGATTATTGTCCCCGCCGTTGACTTTTACCGATAAAACTAATATTATTAAAGTAATTGGTAAGGATAGTGCAAGGTTGGTCAACTTCATGGTGATGGTGGCGACTGGCGGAGATGGTGGAGATCGATCAGATGGTTGAGGATGTCTTCAGTCTTCTCGGAGTTTTTTGGAAAGAAAGAAAGAAAGTGAAAATTGAGGAGATGCTATACCATGATCTTTTTCTTGTAATGCACGTTTGATAACGAAAGTCACCTCGCACCTACACCTAGGGGTGAACAAAAAGTGGTCCGGACCGGCAAACCGGACCGATCCGGACCGGCCGGTCCGGTCCGGTCCAGACCGGTTACATACCGGTCCGGTCTTCGGGTCCCAAAAAATATGGTGACCGGTCTCCGGTCCGGTCCGGTCCGGTCCACACTTAAAAAAAAATTAAATTTTCCCTTTTAACGTATAACCGGTCCGGTCCAAACCCGGAAAAAACCGGACCTTAAGGGTTCCGGTCCGGTCCGGCCGGGTCTCCTCTTAGCCGGTCCGGTCTCCGGTCTTGGAAAAAGAGAGTATCCGGTCCGCGGGTCCAACCGGTCCGGTCCGGTCCGGTTCGGTTTTTGGGGTAAATCGCTATGCTGCGGGTCCAACCGGTCCGGTCCACCCCTTAAGGCTACACCATTTCCAGAATTTTTATTCAAAGTAGGGTTATTGGGAGTTGGGACAATTAAATCTCGTTTTAGGGTTGTTTTGAAACTATTTATCGCCAATGGGTCCACGTCATCACTTTTTATTTTTTTTGCCAGAATTGAGGTAAATCGCTATGGGGCATAGCGAATTTGCCAATTATCCAAGACTCACACAAAGCAGAAAGTACGCGTAAAGGCGGATCGAAATTTTTGGGGTAAATCGCTATGCTGCACAGCGATTTAGGTCGTATATATAAAAAAAAAACACGGCTCACTCTCTCTCCTATAACTCGTGAATTTGTTCCCCAAAAAAAATCTCCAAATTTGAAACCCTAGAAAATCCGAAACCTACCAAAACTTCTCAAATCATAACCCTTTTCTACATAAATTTACACAAATTAACAAGTAAGAAGCCCTCTTCTTCCTATCTAAACGAATAGGTAAGATTTATTGTTGTTTTGGCAATTGTTAATGTTGAATTAGTTACTAATTACAATAGATTGTTTGTTTTTAGTAATTATTGCTAGAAATTAGTTAATTAGTAGCTTAAGTGTTGTTAATCTTTTGATTTTAGTTGTGTGATCATAGTAATGGAGGTAAATAATTATCCTTTAACATGTTGGTGGAGTGGTGATGTTGTTGAAGAGGGGGAAAGTGTTACTTATAAAGGGGGTTGTGAAACCTTTATTATTGTCAATAGTAGCTTAAATTTTAGTGATCTTAAGAGTGAAATTTATGATGCATTAGAAATTGATCATGCATTAGAAATTGATCCTACAAAATTTGAGCTAAGTATTAGGATGAAATTTCCAAGTGTAAGAGGTTATAAGTTGTGTTGTTTGAATAATGATAGAAGTTTAAGAGCGTTGTGGGCTAGTGTGTGTCAATCGAAAGCGGCTTCTATGGATTTGTACTTAGATTTGGTACCTATTGCTCCCTCTAATGAAATTGTCCAACCTCCTCCTTTTTCATTTACAAATATGATTAGTCAAGTCGAGAATCCTAATTGGTCAAGTGTGTCCTTGGGTAATAATAATGTTGATGAAGGTGATATAGATTGTAATAATATTGAAGGGGATGAGGTTGAGGGGGATGTCGAGGAAGAGGATGCTATGTTGTTAATTGTTGATGATGATGATATTGATATAGACCTTGTTTCTCTTGGTGTTCCTAATAGTGAATTTACTAAGCTTCATCAATTTGACGAAGATTATGTAAATAGTTGGTACAAATCAAAGGATGTCTCTTTTGTAAATGGTGGTGAGTTTATGGTGGGACAAGAGTTTGCAAACAGAAAAGTGTTGCGTGAAGTTGTAATAGCATATAATGTGAAAAGAAACCAAATTTCTAAAACGGTTGAGTCAAGATCTAACATTATTAGTTACAAATGTGGAAGAAAACTAAACCCTTGTAGTTGGTATCTTAGAGCTACGCGAAAAAATCTTGCTTTAGATGTCTTCACAATTGTGTCTTATAAAGGACCTCACGAAACAACTTGTGTTGTTAAGAAACCATCTCGTGATCACCCCAATTTGAAAAGAGAGTTTCTTAGCAATGTCATAAAGCCTTTTGTAGAAGCCGATTGGGGGGTGAAAGTGCAATTACTTAGAGCGGCAATAACCAAAGAATTTAATTTCACGATATCTTATGCGAAGGCATGGGCCGCCCAACAAAAAGCAATTGCGGACCTTTATGGTGATAGGGAGGAATCTTATGCCTATCTTCCTCGATATCTCGACGCTCTAAAATCGTCAAATCCGGGAACCGTTGTTGTTTTTGTTAATGACCCAAGTGACAAACCCAATTGTGAGCAATTTAATCGCGTGTTTTGGGCTTTTGGACCTTCAATTAGAGGATTCCCCCATTGTAGACCCATCATCACAATAGACGGTACTTATCTTTATGGAAAGTATCGTGGTGTTTTGTTGATAGCCATGGGAGTTGATGCGAATGAACAACTTTTTCCATTAGCTTTTGCTATTGTAGAGAAAGAGAGTTATGATACTTGGAGATGGTTTTTAGCTTGCATAAGAGGCTCAGTTACACAACGTGAAGGTATTTGTGTTATATCCGATAGACATACTGGGATTCTAAAAGCTATGGTGGAAGTGGGTAGTGGGTGGGAGGAACCTTTTGCTTTTCATAGATATTGTATTCGTCACCATGCATCGAACATAAACACTATGTTCAAAGATACAAACTTGAAGGGGGCTTTTACAAAAACTGCTTTTGAACATCAACTTCGAAAGTTTGAGAAAGGATTGCAAGGTATAGGGGCAATAAACATGAAAGCCAAGGCTAAGTTGGAGAGGATTAATTTTAGCAAATGGTGTCTTGCGCACGATGGTGGTAAACGATATGGTATAAAGACCACAAACATGTGTGAATGTTTTAATGGTGTCTTAAAAGGGGTGAGATTTCTCCCTATTCAAGCACTTGTTAAAGCCACTTTCACAAGAGTGAACAAGTACTTTGTTGAGAGGAGGGAGATTGCTAGGTCAAGGTTGACTAATGGTTTCATATGGGCCGATAAAGTCATGGCGAAAATAGAAGATAATGATGATATTGCCGCGCATCACGAGGTAACTTGCTACGATTTGCAAAGGGGGCTCTACGAAGTTGTTACCAAACGTGGAAATCGGCAAGGAACCAATGCGAGGTATAGTCATACAATTCTTCTTTCACAAAGAACATGCACTTGTAACAAGTGGCAAAACCTCCATTATCCATGTTCACATCTCATGACGGTATGCCGGGAACATTCGATCGACTAAGACCAATACGTTGATCCTTTATATTCTAGTGGGGAGTATCTCGGATCGTATCGCGCTTCTTTTCACCCAGTTTACGATGAAGGTTATTGGAAGCCTTGGTGTGGTAAAGTTCTCACCCCAAACCCTGAACTAAAGCGTGGTGAAGGCAGACCAAAATCAAAGAGAATTCGAAATGAGATGGATGAGGTTGTAAAACAATCTGTGACGTGTAGTTTGTGCAATACAAGTGGTAACTTAAATATATTTGTTTCGTTTATTCTATTCTATGTTATATGTTTACCAACATTTGTTGATCCTTTGTCTTAATTTTTTTTTCATTTGTTGTAGGTCAAGAGATGGAACGGAGTCCTTTCAACCGTAGTGTGCTTACTCTACAAGATCAACATAGAAGTAGTTGTATAGGGGAAGGAGAGGTAACCTAAGAAAAATATTTGTATTTATTTCATTCCTCTTTTTTCAAACTTTTGTTACTTTATTAACCTTATGTTTTATGTGGAATTTTTTTTTTGAAGAATTGGCCTGCTTTGGTGTGTAGAAATCATCTAAGGTTGAAAGAGGAGTTCACGGTTCCAGATGCCGTTGCCAATTTCATAAGTGGTACGCAATTTCATGGAATTCATAGACTATCTTTTGTTGGCATTCACCCGGATTTCATAACCGCTTTAGTTGAGAGATGGAGACAAGAGACTCACACGTTTCATTTAACGGTGGGGGAGGCTACTATAACATTACAAGATGTGAATGTCTTGTTGGGTCTTAGGGTTGATGGGTTGCCAATCACGGGTCAAGGGGATTTAGTTTGGAGTGATTTAGTGGAGCATTACTTAGGAGTTAGACCGGAAAACTCGGAAACTGAGACTTGGCTAAAAGGATCAACCTTAAAACTAAAGTGGCTTTAGCGTTTCCAAGTTTTGCCAAATGACGCTAATGAGTTCACACTTCATCAATATGTTAGGGCATACTTATTGTACTTGATTGGAACTACTCTTTTCCCCGATAAAACTGGAAATAAAGTATCCCTTATTTTTTTGCCACTTTTGAGTGACCTAACTAAGTTGGATGACTATAGTTGGGGTAGTGGAGTTCTAGCTTGTCTTTACCGCAACTTGTGCTCGGCTAGTAGAAAGGGTTCTCTCAATATTGGAGGTTGCTTGATACTTCTTCAATTATGGTCTTGGGAGCGTATATCCATTGGTCGACCTAAGATTATCCGTTCACGGGTTGAAGCACAGGTTGGTGTTGAATATCCTTTGGGGTCGCAAATGGTAGTTGGTGTTGATCCTTTAGGATGCCGGTGGCTTAGAGTTGATAGGAGGTTTACGGACCATCTTCAGGGGTTGGTTACGTATAGGCACGCCTTTGATACCATGACCGATACCATGTTTAAGTGGCAACCCTATACTCCCAATATCCTTGCTCTTCTACCGCCTATATGTACCGAGGATACCGAGACTTGGATTGTGAAAACACCTTTAATTTGCTTTGAAGTTGTTGAGTGGCATTATCCAGAAAGAGTAGTTCGACAATTTGGGTATCATCCGGAAGTGCCACAGGGGCGTGACACGGATACCGAATTGCATGATATGGACCGTAGAATGAAAAAGAAGAACTATGAACACTTGCACCGTCACCGCATTGATTGGTGGATGAACCGCAAGCGTCATATGTTGCCACCCGGAAACCCTTATAGTGGTCATATAAGTTATAATGACCCTTATATGGAGTGGTATCGTGATCACACCCGTCTCATCATTAGCCCACTTAGTTCGACAACAGAGAGGATCTATGAAGCCAACCATGATTACTACCCCACCGCGGCGGATTATTCATTACTCGTAAGTTATATAACTCTTATCTTTTTTTATCTTCATATTACAATACATATTTCAATTATTTGGTTAGGGTATTAATTTATTAGCTCATTTTACAATACAGACCCAAGGACATGTGTTCAACTACAACCACTCTTCCAACATGCTTGCCCAAATACCCGATGATGTGCCACTGACTCATGTAAAGATGTTGCAAGCTATGCAAGCAATGTCACTTCAATCGCTCCAAGGCACAAGGCAAGCTCATCTAATCCAACAACATGAAGAAGAAGTTTTTACACAAGACATGGAAGAAGAAAATGACGAGGATGAGGTAGCTCCACGATATAATCTTCGTCGTACAGGGGGGAGAGTTAACCAAGAGCAAGAGGATGAGCCCGAATGATCTAATTCACAAAGGAAGGCAAAAAGAACCCGGTCCCGTAGAGTTTAGTTGTGTGTTTGTATGAACTATCTACCCTTTTTAATGTATTTCAAAGACTTGTTTATGTAGTGAATTGAATTTGGTGGTTTGTATGAACTATTTACTCTTTCTAATGTATTTCAAAGACTTGTTTGTGTGTGAATTGAATTTGGTGGTTATATTGCGTGTTTTATATGCAGGTTTTAATAATGGAACAAGTATGAGAAAAGAGTATAATGCATGTTTGTTACTTTTTTTTTCAATACAGGGCAAAGTCGTGGTGGGGGGTAGCGATTTAGGTTAAATCGCTACTGGGGATAGCGATTTAGCCCCAAATATTTCGTTCAGCCTTTGGCAGAACCTTCTGCTTTGTGTGAGTTGGGGATATTGAGGTAAATCGCTATGCCCCATAGCGATTTACCCAATTCTTATGTTCCAAATTTGGCAGAACCTTCTGCTTTGTGTGAGTTGGGGATATTGAGGTAAATCGCTATGCCCCATAGCGATTTTACTAAAATCGATATGCCCCATAGCGATTTTACTAAAATCGCTATGCCCCATAGCGATTTACCTCAATTCTGGTAAAAAAAAATAAAAAGTGATGACGTGGACCCATTGGCGAGAAATAGTTTCAAAACAACCCTAAGGCGAGATTTAATTGTCTCAATAACCCTACTTTGAAAAAAAATTCCCATTTCCAGGTACGGGGTATTTTAATTGGGTTACCGAAAAGGCTAGAGTCACACCGGGTGTATGAGACGTATCATACAATACACCATCAGTTAAAACACGTCACTTTTCAATGTTGAATAATCTGTTTTAACTCCTTAATTTTCTTGATTCCTTCATTAATTACCTTATTAATTACCACTTAATAATTCCTTCATTAAGTACCTTATTAATTAAACACAAATATGAAAATCTATTTTACTAGATTTCATGCCCGTGCGATGCACGGGTCTACGTTAATGTCTTTTTCATAATTTTCCTATAACCATTAACTTATAAAAATAAACTTTTAAAATTTTAAGACTATATATAATAAAATATACTAGATTTCATGCCCGTGCGATGCACGGGTCTACGTTAATGTCATTTTCGTAATTTTCCTATAACAGTTAACTTATAAAAATAAACTTTTGAAGTTTTAAGACTATAATAAAATATACTCTGTAATTTTTTTAAAAATAATATTGATATATTGATTCAACTTCTATTTTAAACATATGTTACCAACCTTGTCGGGACTCAAGTTATATTTGATCTATATTATGACTCGAAAAACTATCCAAAGTAACTAAGAATTAAGTTTTCTAAGACAATGTTTAAGAAACTCAAAAAATTTTGGGTTGATCACCTCACCTTATGCTAATTGTTCGATATGGAGCAATTCTACTATTTATAGTTATTAGTATATTGACCACACATATATTATTTTTCAATGTGAGATATATAACATACTAAGAATTACACAAAGTATATGCAAATAATATGAAATTCTATACTGTAATGATAGCATTTTTTTACCACGAATCTAATTATATTATTTTCATAATTAATACAAAATTTTAAGAGCTCTCTAAAACAATACTCTCTCTGTCTTAATCATTTGTTTGCCTTTGATTAAAATACTCTTAAAAAAAAGGCAAACAAATGACCGGGACGAAGGGAGTATTTGAGAGATTTAAAGGACTTTGGGTTCATCTCTAAGTTTAAAGGACGACTCTTATTTATAATCGCGTGATCATCCCAGCTTATGATATTTCTGCGATGTGGGACAATTCTTCTATTTATACATAATATATATTCACCACACTTACATTACTTTTCAATGTGAGACAAATAACATACTTAGTAGTTACCATTAAAATTATTATATATGATAACTTTCCTAAATAAATTTTGATGATGTAAATTTCATTAAGGCGGAGATAATAATACAAACTTTTAAGATCTTTGTAAGATAATACTTGAGAGATTCAAAAGTTTTGGGTGAATATCTAAGTTGAAAGATACTGTACTCATTTTCCCAATATTTTTTTGTGAAATGAATGTTAAAAATTTGTATATAAAAATTATAAACACCACTTGAATATAATACAGGAAATGTATATTGATAAATAAAAATATTTTTCACTTTATTATTTAATGATATTTTCCTAAATTAATTTTTGATGATGTAAGTTTCACTAATGTGGATACAAATTTTTAAGAGCTCTCTAAGACAATATTTAAGAGATTCAAAAGACTTTGGGTTGATATTTAAGTTCCAAGGATGAATCTTATTTACAATTATAAGATCACCCCAGCTTATGATAATTTTTTGATGTGGGACAATATACTATTTATACGTAATATATTTACCACACTTGTATTATATTTCAATGTGGGACAAATAACTTATTAAGTAGTACACCATAAAAATTATTACTTATATAAGATACTTTCCTAAATTTTCTAAATTAAGTTTGATGATGTAAATTTCACTATTGTGGAATTAATAATACAAAATTTGAAAGGTTCATTAAACCAATACTTAAAAGACTAAATGACTCATATTTATAATCATATTTAGTATATATATTTTCCACAAATATATTATTTTTCAATGTGAGACTAATAACACATTAAGTAGTTTATCATCAAAATTATTATTTATGAAAATTTTGTAAATTAATTTTTTTTAATGTAAATTTAACTCTTGTGACTATTATAATTCCATTTTGGTAAGAGTTATCCAAAACAATGATTAAGAGACTTAAAAAATTGTAGGTTTATACCTAAGTTCAAGGATGACTCATATTTATAATCATATGATCACCCTATGTTATAATAATTTTTCAATGTGGGACAATTTACAATTTATAAGTAACATATTCACCACACATACATTATTCTTCAATGTGGGACTAATAATAAACTAAGTAGTACACCATCTTTTTTCATATAATATTTATTTCTTAACTGTTACTAAATTGTTATATTAATATTAGAATAATAATAAAATATTTTAAATGTCATTTATTAAATTTTTAAAGTCATTTATTAACATAACAATATAAAAGATTATTTTAAAAGTCCGTGCGATGATCATATTTATGATCACTTCACCTTATGATAATTTTTTAATGTGGGACAAATTTTAATATTTATACGTAGTATACATTCAAGAGTCACCATTATAATACAAATTTTAAGAGTTTTGTAAGACAATATGTAAGAGGCTCAAAAGATTTTGGGTTGAAACTTTAGTTCCAAATATGATTCCTATTTGTAATCATAAGATCACCCACCTTATGATAATTTTCTGACGTGAGACAATTCTACTATTTATAGGTAAATTTAACAATTGTGAAGATAATAATACACAATCTTTTAAGAAATCTCTAAGACAACACTTAAGAGACTTAAAAGATTTTAGTTTGTTATATAAGGTCCAAGAATGATTCCTATATTTAATCATAGGATCACCCACCTTATGTTAATTTTATGATGTAGGATAATTTTACTATTTATACATAGTATATTCTTCACATCTAAAAACTTTTAAGAGATCTCTAAGACAATATTTAAGAGATTCAAAAATCTTGGGTTGATACATAAGGTTTAAGGATGACTCCTATTTATAATCATAGGATTACCCACTTTATTATTTTTTCGATGTGGGACAACTGTACTATTTATATGTAATATTTTTACCACATCTACATTATTTTCCAATGTGGGACAAATAATAGTTATGAATTTAATTTTTATTTATAAAGTTTCTAAAAAGTTGAAAAGTTGATAATATTATTAGGAAAATAATTAATTTAAAATATATAGACAAAATCTAAGAGTTCAAGCATAACTTGGAACGTATATATATGAATTTAATGTTGAAAAGTTGATAATATTATTAGGAAAATAATTAATTTAAAAAATATAATCAAAATCTAAGAGTTCAACCATAACTTGGAAAAAATATGTATCAATTTAATTTTTATTTTAAAAGTTCCTATATAGGTGGTTGATATATTGATATTGATTATTAGGTGGTTGATATAATTTTTATTTTAAAAGTTCTCGAAAAAAACCTCTTTTATATATATATATATATATATATATATATTGATTCTGTAATTTTTAAGAAAATAATATTTGATACATTGATTCAATTTCTATTTTAAAAATATTTTACCAACTTTGTCATGACTCGAGTTATATTTGATTTATATTATGACCCAAAAAATGATCTAAGTTACTAAGAATTAAGCTCTCTAAGACAATGCTTAAGAGACTCAAAAGATTTTGGGTTGATCACCCCCTTATGATAATTGTCCGATATGAGGTAATTCTACTACTTATTTTTCAATAATTACACCAAGTATATGCAAATAATATGAGATTTTATACTGTAATGATATTTTTTTTACCACAAATCTAATTATATTATTTTCATAATTAATACAAATTTTTAAGATCCCTCCAAAACAATATTTGAGAGATTTAAACGATTTTGGGTTATATCTAAGTTCAAGGACGACTCTTATTTATAATCGCATTATCACCTCAAATTATGATATTTCTCCGATGTGGGACAATTCCTCTATTTATACGCATTATATTCACCACACTTACATTATTTTTCAATGTGGGACAAATAACATATATTTAATAGTACACCATTAAAATTATTATATATGATACTTTCTTAAATTATTATTTATGATACTTTTCTAAATTAATTTTGATGATGTAAATTTCATTAAGGTGATGATAATAATACAAACTTTTAAGAGCTCTATAAGATAATACTTAAGAGATTTAAAAGATTTTCGGTGAATATCTATGTTCGAAAGATGACTCATTTTCACAATATTTTTTTTTGTGAAATGAAATGTAAAAGTTTTTATATAAAATTATAAACACCACTTGAATATAATATAAGAAATGTATATTGAGATAAATAAATGATTTTTCACCTTATTTTTTTTTATGATACTTTCCTAAATAAATTTTTGATGATGTAAGTTTCACTAATGTGGATACAAACTTTTAAGAGCTCTCTAAAACAATATTAAAGAGACTCAAAAGATTTTGGGTTGATATCTAAGTTCCAAGGATGAATCATATTTATAGTTATAAGATCACCCCACCTTATGATAATTTTCCGATGTGGGACAATTATACTATTTATACGTATTATATTTACCACACTTGTATTATATTTCAATGTGTGACAAATTACTTATTAAGTAGTACACCATCAAAATTATTACTTATATAATACTTTTCTAAATTTCCTAAATTAAGTTTGATGATGTAAATTTCACATTATGGAGATAATAATACAAACTTTTAAGAGTTCATTATAACAATACTTAAGAGACTAAAATGACTCATATTTATAATCATATTTATGATCACTCCCACCTTGTGATATTTTCCGATATGAGATAATTTTACAATTTACACTATGTATATATATTTACCACAAATACATTATTTTTCAATGTGGGACTAATAACACATTAAGTAGTATATCATCAAAATTATTATTTATGATACTTTTCTAAATTAATTTTTAATGATTAAATTTCACTATTGTGACGATTATAATACAAATTTTTAAGAACCCTCCAACACAATACTTAAGAGACTTAAAAAATTGATGGTTTATACCTAAGTTCAAGAATGACTCATATTTATAATCATAGGATCACCCTATGCTATAGTAATTTTCTGATGTGGGACAATTTACTATTTATAGGTAATATATTCACCACATATACATTATTATTCAATGTAACAAACTAAGTAGTACACCATATTTTTTCTATATAATATTTATTTCTTAACTATTACTAAACTATTATATTAATATTAGAATAATAATAAAAAATTTAGTCATTTATTAAATTATTAAAGTCATTTATTAACCATATAAAAGAAATAGTTTAAAATCTCGTGCGTTGATCATATTTATGATCACTCCACCTTATGATAATTTTTCAGTGTGGGACAATTTTACAATTTATGCGTATTATATATTCACAAGTTAATATATCAGTATTGTTTTTTAATGTGGGACAATTCTACTATTTATACGTAATATATTTATCACATCTACATTATTTTTCAAAGTGAGACAAATAATATACTCCGTATTAAGTAGTATACCATCTTTTTCTATAGAATATATATTTTTCTTATTTTTATTTTATAATAATTAAAAGATTACCACTTTATTTTTTATATCCAAAGTATTATTTATAAAACTTTCCTAAATTAATTTTTACGATGTAAATTTCACTATTGTAAAGATAATAATAAAAACTTGTATGAGATCTCTAAGACAATACTTAAGAGACTCAAAATATTTTGGGTGGATACATAAGTTCCGATGATGACTCTCATTTATAATCATAGGATCACCCTACCTTATGGTAATTTTCGATGTGGGATAATTCTACTTTTTATATGTAGTATATTCATCATACCTACGTTATTTTTCAATGTGAGACAAATAACATACTAAGTAGTATATCATATTTTTCTATAAAATAATTATCTCTTGACTACTATTAAACTATTATACTAATATTAGAATAATAAAAATATTTTAAAAGTCATTTATTTTATTTTCATGTACTTATGCTATAGTTATATGATATTATAAACAATATGGTAGTAAAAAATACAAAATTTATGCTTTAATGAAAGCATTTTCCCTTAAGAATCCAAATATGTAAGTTTCGAAATTTTATGCATTATATTTTTTTTGTCAGATTGATAATCAAATTTTTTTTACGTAAATAATATTTGTGATATTAGAAATATTACATAGTATCTTTTTTGTAATCTTACAAGATATTAAAATATACTTTCCAAAAACTGAAAAAAATGAGAGGACCAATAGAATTGCTCGAAAAAAGCTTCTTATATATATATATATATTGATATTGATTATTAATACCTTTATTATTTGTACTAATTACCTTAACATTTTATACATCGTATATTTGTACCGTATCATATTTGTATTTAATATATTTATACCCCAGCTCATATAAGATTCGTATTTTGTATTTTGTATTGTGTTTCGTATTTTGTATTGTGTTTCGTATATTTGTACCCCAGCTCGTATAAGATTCGTATTTCGTATATTTCTACCTCATCTTATACGATATTAATTACCCGTGTATGTATTTTGATTTTGATTTTTCGTTGTATGATTATTTTAAGGTTATTATTAATTACCCCAATATTTATTTTTTTGGGCTAATTTTTTGTTATATGATTCTTAGTTAAGGTTGTTAATTTTCGTTATATTTTATTTGTTTCAAATTAAAAAGTCGCAGTCTTTATAATCTATCTCTTTTGTTGAGTAAAAAAAATGACTTGACAGTTGCTGAGATTTAGTGTTATTTGTTAGTAATTATTTACAAAAATTTTGTTTATTTTAATAGCCAAATAATAATGGAACTTAGTATAATTTTCGAATACTTCGTTAAGAAAAGAAATAGGACAAAATGCTAATTTTTTAATCTATGAATGTGAAGAGTCGTTAGGGTTTTAGTCACCTAACTATGATTTAGAGGGTTTTAGTCACCACCGGATCGCCTTCACTGGAGCCACCCCCAAGACCACCGGCGCCAACCCAACCCCAGACCACCGGAGCCGCACCTACACCACCGGATCTACCCTATAGGTACGCCCCTCTTTCTCTCTCTCCATCTTCTTTAAATTGGCTTTTTTCAGATCTGGCCTCGCCGGCGGCCGACGCCACCTCTTGTGGCTGACCGACGACCGCCGGCTGCCGCGCCACCTTCCCCACCACCGGCCTCCTTTTCCCCTTCCCCTTCCCCTTCTTTCTTCTCTCATTTTCCCCCTTCTTCCTCTCCCTTCTTCTTCTGCCAGCCGGCGCCCGCCACCCCCTCCCCTTGCCGGCGCCACCCCTTCCCTATAGTTGTAGTTGTTGTTGTTGTTGTTGTTGTTGTTGTTGTTGTTGTTGTTGTTGTTGTTGTTGTTGGAGGTTGGAGGTTGGAGGTTGGAGGTTGGTTGTGTTGTTGTTGTTGTTGTTGTTGGAGGTTGGAGGTTGGAGGTTGGTTGTGTTGTTGTTGTTGTTGATGTTGTTGTTGGAGGTTGGTGTTGTTGTTGTTGTTGTTGTTTTTGGTGTTGATGTTGTTGTTTTTGTTGTTGTTGGTTTTGTTGTTGTTGTTGTTGTTGTTGTTGTTGTTGTTGTTGTTGTTGTTGTTGTTGTTGTTGTTGTTGTTGTTGTTGTTGTTGTTGTTGTTGTGTATTAGTAGTTATTGTTGTTATTGTTGCTATTAGTACACTTTTAGTTCTTGTTGTTATTGTTTTGAATATTTATTTAAGTCGATCATAATAATTAAAAACGTGTATGTAGATTTGAAATGAAAAGAGTACAACGGGCGTGGATGTATGAAAGATTGGATTGTAATAAAAAATTAAGGCAGGAGTTTGTAATGAGCGTTAATGAATTCATTAATTATGTTAAGAAACAAGAAGATTACGGTAGATGTACAGAAATTAGGTGCCCGTGTGTAAAGTGTAGAAATAGAAAATTTTTAGCCGAACAAGAAGTACGAAAACACCTAGGGCTTTTGGGCTTTTGCGATGACTATTATAATTGGGTGTACCATGGTGAGAATTTTCCCGTTGAGGAGAGGTCTGACAATACTTATAGGGATATGATGGAGGATGTGTTGCGCGACAACATTAATCAAATTAGAATGGAAAATGTTGACGCCGAAGTGGTTGATAAATCTCTAAATACTAATGTAATAGTCTTTTTCAAAATGTTGGAACATGCCAATAAACCGGTGTATGAGGGGAGTCGTCTCTCTTTGTTGCAGTCAGGTTCACGGTTGGTAACTTTGAAATGTGAATACAATCTACCCCACAAATGTGTAAATGGTATCGCGTCATTTATAGGGGACATTATTCCTGAAAATCATGTTATGACGCGTAACTTCTATGAAACCAAAAATATTCTTAAAGCTCTTCAACTCCCTTATGAAAAGATAGATGCGTGTGAAGCAGGATGTATGTTGTTTTGGGAGGATGATAGTCTTCTCGATAAGTGTAGAAATTATGGTAGAGATCGATATAAAAAACAAAATAATGCAAATGGCAAAAGGGTTGGGAAAAATATTTTAACTTATTTCCCAATAGGACCGCGTTTGCAACGACTTTATGCCACAAAACTAATTGCGGCGGAGATGCGATGACATCATAAAAATCCACGTTTCAGCGGGATAATGTCTCATCCAAGTGACGGCGAGGCTTGGAAACATTTTGATTGCATTCATCCTTCTTTTGCAAGTGAGCCTTGAAATGTTCGACTTGGTCTTTGTACCGATGGTTTCGCACCTTTCAGTCAATACGGAAAGTCGTACTCCTGCCGGTGGGTAATGCTCACTCCATACAATTTACCACCCTGGCTATGTATGAAAAGACAGTTTATGTTTCTATCATTAATTGTACCCGGTCCGTCGAGTCCCAAAAAACACCTTGACGTTTATTTACAACCGTTAATTCGCGAGTTGAAACAGTTGTGGGAGACAGGGTTGTACACATACAACGTCTCTCAAAAGCAGAACTTTGATCTTAGAGCCGTATTATTATGGACTATCAATGACTTTCCTGCTTACGGCATGTTATCGGGTTGGTCAACTGCTGGTGAACATGCGTGTCCATATTGAATGGAGAAGGAGACTAAGTCGTTTTGGCTTTAAAAAGTAGAAAATGGAGTTGGTTTGATTGTCATAGACAGTTTTTACAACCTGATCATGTTTTCCGCAAATTTAAAGTGAATTTTCGAAAAGGACGAGTAAAGAAAGATTTTGCTGCTACGAGATTAACGGGTGAAGAAGTGTGGGATTGTGTGAAGCATTTGCCCAAAATTGTGGGTGCAAGTAAAGCTGAATTGGACTCGTTAGAAGTTTCTCGAATCGGGTGGTGGAAACAAAGTATTTTTTGGGAGCTTCCTTGTTGGAGAACACTATTAATTCGTCATAACCTTGATGTAATGCATATCGAGAAAAACTTTTTCGAGCAACTGATTCACACGGTGATGGATGTGAAAAACAAGACAAAGTTTACCCCACAGGCACAAGAGGACATGTTGACAGTTTGTTCTAAACAGCGAAAAATGGATTCATTCATTTTGAATAAAGAGCAAAAGAAGGTGTTGTGTGATTGGATATCCAATTTGCGATTTCCGGACGGTTATGCTTCAGATCTGAGTATATGTGTTGATAAACACGAGTTGAAACTACATGGATTGAATAGTCATGATTGTCACGTGTTTATGGAGCGTTTACTTCCAGTGACTTTAAGACTATCCGCATCCATCATCACTTATTTTCCATCACTTTACTATTTTATATCATTTCTCTCTCCTAATATTTATCCACCTCACCTTTTCTCCCATCACCAAATTTTACTCATTTTTCCCCACATCAATTAACCATCAAGTTTTTCTCTTTCTTACTTTATCCTACCCCCACACATTTTTAATTAACAAAAAACTAACATTAATTTCATCTATATAATTAATTGTAAAAGTTAATCAATAACCGTAGCTAGTTAATAATCGTTAATAATTGTAATAACGTCATCTTCCGACATCCCGCTAGATTTGTTGCGATTAGCTTCTTCGAAAGAATCACCCCATACCATGACGGCTTTGCATATACGACGCATTCTGCAACTTAGAGAATTCACGTTTTTACGTCTAAGATTTTGTGGATTTGCAAGACGGGCTTCTTCATACAAAGATTCCACTTTCCTCCAGAGTGCCTCTCTCTTTTGGTTAGTGCCAACAATACTATCTTCAGAGAGTCTCATAAAAGACGAAATCAATGCTTCATCCTCTAACCTAGTAAACTGTTTAGTATGACTTGGTCCCTCCTCATCGGAATTCTTCTCATTGTTGTTATCGTCATTTAATTCTTCAATTTGAACATTACTTTGAGGAGTGTTTTGGTAATTTGGAGGTGTTTGAGAAGAAAATGGGGGGGAATTATTTTCTTCTGATGAAAAATGTTGACTTAAAGGTGGAATATTAATATTTAGTCGATGTAATGGCGGTGGCGGTGGAAGATTATAATAAGTTTGTTGAGTTGGATTAATATTACATTGCCGAGAGGGATGTGAATTTTGAAGGGAAGTCGGATTTTGTGTGAGATACTGATTTTGTGTGGGTGGCGGATTTTGTTGGAGATACGGAATTTGTGGGAGTAATGAATTTTGTGGTAAAGTACCAAAAGTTTGGTGAAATTGATTCCATATTTCTAATGTTTTAGGATCAATATTTTCATAGTGTGGTCTTGGATTATTTAGATCCATAAAGTGGATAAATATGAGAGAATAATTTGTAATGTGTAAATTAGAAAATTTAGTAAAGATAATAAGAAGAATTGAATGAGAAAATTGTTAAGAAATTTGACAACTATTTATAGAAAATGGACAATGAAAATAATTGTTAGTGAAAATGAAATAGTCGTTGGAAATATGCCGTTGGAATACAATTAAGACAAAAAAAGTTGAATTAGCAAGTGGTATGGAGAGAAATCAATTTGTGCACAAAAACCAAGTTAAAAAGTTTGCAATATCACATGGCTTCAAGTCTTCAACTTTTGTATGGTCATCCCTTTCATTTCCCAAAGTGATTACCAATGCACCACTTGTGACCATCAGTTTCTCATTTGAGCATCAGTTTTTGCCAAACTGATGACTGATGCGGATAGTCTAAGGCACCTTCTCTCGAAGAATGAGTGGAATGCAATAACTGAGATTAGCCAATTTTTCAGAGATTGTGTACTTCATCGATACAAGTTGAAAAAATGACTAATCTCGAGAACAACATTGCCGAAATCATTTGCAAGCTAGAGAAGATATTTGCACCTTCTTTTTTTTAACTCAATGGAGCATTTACCAATTCATTTGCCGTATGAACAGAAAATGGGTGGTCCAGTGCAATATAGGCGGATGTATCCTTTTGAGAGGTAATTAATTCCACAATTATCCAATTTAATTACTTACTTTAATTTCATTCGATCTTAACCAACTTTTTTATAGGTTCTTAAATCATTTGAAAAAAGATTGAAAATAAAGCACGTGTTGAAGGTTCTATATGCAACGCGTATTTGCTTGAAGAAATTTCCAATTTTTGTTCCTTTTATTTTGAAGATAACGTAGACACAAAAGCCAAGGATCTTGACGTAGGCTTGAAAGAGCCTACGTATTCTACCTTACCCGAGATTTTTCAAGATCACGGGGGTATTAGTTCTGGAAAGTGTCGTGAAAGATTTTTAGAAGACAACGAATATGAACGTGCACACTTATATGTTTTATCTAACTGTGATTTAGATGAATTGAAGAATAACGAAGTGTAAGTAAAAAATCGATCTTTGAAACTTTAATTATTAAGAATTATAACATGTAAAAACTATTACTTAATTCGACATTATTTATAATGAATATAGGATGTTTGAAAATTATATCAAAACAGAATATCCCCAATTTCTCACAGCCGAGGATATTTGGAACAAATTTGACACAAGATTTCCCCCAATGGTTTAGAGGTCAAGTAAGTACATACTGCATACTAACACCAGATTACTTTTTTTTTTTATTATTATTATACCTGAAGGTATTATAATTTGATAATAATTTAACAATGATAGGTAAACAACTTAAAAGATCCAGTTCTCATTGCCTTAGCACAAGGTCCTTCAAAAAGGGTGCGAACATAGAAACGTTATTTCATTAATGGATACAAATTTCGCACTTTCAAAGATGGGTCAGATTTGGAAAAATCTACAATTAATAATGGAGTATGTGTAAGTTCGACTGAGGGAGCTGACTATTATGGAACACTCAATGAAGTTGTTGAATTGTCGTACACAGGCGAAAAAAGCACATATAATGTTGTTTTATTCGAATGTGATTGGATAGATAATTTTGAAAAAGGCATGCAAATGCATAAGAATTATAAACTTGTGGATGTTAATCGAAGCAGAAAATTTCCGAAATACGATCCATTTGTGTTGGCGTATCAAGTGGAACAAGTTTATTATACTTCATATCCAAATATCAAAAGAGATAAAGATAAGTGGTCAGCAGTATTCAAAACTAAAGCCAGATCGCATGTTGATGCTCCTATTGTCGAATCTGTGTTTCAAGAAGATGTTATTAGTAGTGAGACACTACTATCAATAATTGAAGTGCCAGATGATAACGAATTTATAGAGGAGGAGGAAGAAGAAATGCATGTAGAGGACAATAATGTGGAGAAGGTAGAAGAGGAGGAGAAGCGGAAGGAAGACGGAGCAGAAGATGAAGAGGAAGAAGAAGATTTTATAGACTCTCTCTTTAAATACAACATTTCCGAATACCAAAATTTAAGTAGTGATGATGAATAAGATTATTTCTAATTCTTATATTAGTTGAAACTACTTTTTGTAAATGTATGGGCGTTTGCAAAGCACTTTCATTTTAGCTGTTGACAGTTGTTTTTATTATTCATTAATAAGAATATATAGTTTCTTGTTATTTAATTGTACATGTTTGTTAATTCATGACAACTTTGAATACTTTAGTTTTTCTCTATATGGCGGGCGGACGACGAAGAAGAGGTAGTTGTAGTAATGTAGGAAACAGAGCGCATGAGGATGAGAATGAACAAGTCAATGACGGGAACGTGCAAACGACACAGGTGGATACTACTACTCGCAGAGTCCACCTCGATCCGGATGAGGAAACAGGTGTCTGGTAAGACTAGATCACTTTTACTTTAATTGTTTAATTATAATTATGATTATTTAAAATATCATAATATTTATATATAATGTATTTAACTATGATAATTAATTTCAGGTTCAGTGACCCATATGTGGTTAAACTGATATCGGAGACCATAACCTACGGGTATAAGAAACACTCACCAAACTGGAAAGAGGCGTCAAATACTTTGCGGTCGTCTTGGTAAAACTGGTTAAAGGTATAATTATTTAAAATATTATAATTATATCTATTTAAATTTGTTTTTCTCAATTTATCTTTGTTATTGATTTTTTATTTTTTTTGTTTATTTACTTAATATTTTCCTAACTTTATGTTTTTAATCATGACAGCAAAGGGTTTCTTTCGATCCTTGCCATACAGATATGGTAATGAAAGCTTGGTAATATACCATGAAGACCCGTTTACGTCATATGATCTACCGAGCCTCGCAGAAAGACGAGGAGTATAGGCCGAAGTGGATTCCTATGAACTTATTTAGAAAGCTTAAGAATAGGCCCGTCGAAGATCCTAGCTTCGTTGCGAGATCTGAATCAGCATCGGCTAATCGTAGGTCGGGATGTGAAGAGAAGGGAAAGACGTTGCCTACTCACATTATGGGTAGAAAAAACACCTTGACACTAATGGACGAAATAGTAAATATCTTCTTTCATTTTTTATTTATTTATCTAATTATAATTTAATACTTACATATATATATCTATTTTATACTAACACGTATTTAAATTGTAGGTCGGGAAAAATTCATCTGATATCCCAAATGCCTTGAAAGTCTTAGAGAAGACAAAGAAGCACAGGATCCATGGATGGTTATCAAAAAAACCAGCTGAACTCTTTGTAAGTTATGCATTATTTCGCTAATTGATTTATGTTTGTCATTTATATTTAATTACGTTAACTATTTAAATGACAACTACTAATTCTGAGCTTGTTTGTGATGTAGAATAAGATCATGTCAAAGAAGTCCGAGCTTCAAAGTCAAGGAGTCGAAAACATCGACGATAATGAGATCTATTATGAGGAGACTGGATTTGACGATAAAGGAAGATGCTACGGATTGGGACCAACGGCGGATTATTTGTTTGACCATCATAGGCACTCTGTTGCTACCTCAGCCCCGACTAAGTTCACCCAAAGTTTGGCTACTAAGCTGTCAAAGGAGAATGCGGCACTTAGGCAAGAGCGCGACGAGCAAGCTCGAAAGATTGCAGCTATAGAAGAGTTCTTGAGTCAGGTTGGAAGAAATTCTACTCACAGCTGCAGAACTGGAGGTCCTAACCAGGGTCGAGACGACTTTGATGATGATGGCGGCGATAATGCTAGGCCCCACCCATTCACCCCTTTCGCTCCATTCACTCCGTGTGGTTGAGTGATTAGTTAGTTATTTTGAACTTAATTATGACATAAACCTTTTATTTGTAAGACTTTACTTTTATGATAGAAAATCAAAACTTTGCTCATAAATGGTTTTTGTGTTACAATAGTAACTTTGTTGGACGCGTAACTGCTGGAAAATTTCTGTTATTTGCAGGTTTTTGGTCGTTTTAACGCGTATAGGGGATGCAGGAAAACAGTGCATCCAAGAATGTACAGGTGTTTTTGCGACGGAATTCTCGTCCCAAACATTGACTGACTTACTGCCACCTGTCTAGCCAAGTCAAACAAACAGTCAACTTTTGCGACGGAAATTCCGTCGCAAAAGTTGACTGTTTCTTTGACTTGGCTAGAGAGATGGCAGTCAAGTCAAACAGTCAGTCAAGTTTTGCGACGGAATTTTCGTCGCAAAAGTGGACTTATTGTTTGGCTTGACTGCCACCTGCCATCCGTCGCTATTTCAATTGGCGACGGATATTCCGTCGCACATAACTTGCGACGGACTAATCCGTCGCGGAAACTACTGTTTACGACGAAAATCTGCGACGGACATGATCCGTTGCAAATCCGTCGCAAAACGGTTTTTGACGACGGAAATACTATGTTTTGCGACGGATTATTCCGTCGCAAAACGAGCTTTCTCTTGTAGTGTCAGTTGATTAACGTAAATCAATAACGGTTGGCTGACTAGAGTTTGACGTTATTGTCGTATGACGACGGTGATCAACTGATCCCTTTCGGTCACACATATACGATGAAACCCAAATAGTAGAACTAATTATTTGTATATGATACAGTTAATTAGCACAATACATATATTTGATATGTACGTTTAGTTATGAGAGTTAATTGTTAGAAATTGAGTTTGGAACTGACGTAAAATAAATCACACTATTTTACTTTTCAGAGATATAGTTGCAGCGGAAATAAAAACAATATAAAAAGATATGGATTAGTTGTGATATCTCGCAAGATTAACAACTAAAACTTGAATTAAACTAGCAATCTCGCAAGACTACTCGAATAATTCGGATATGAATTAGTCAAGATAATCTCGCAAGATCACTAAACTAAGACTTGAATTAATCAAGTGATCTCGCAAGACAACTTGACCAACTCGTGTATGATCTCTCAACCTCGCAAGATATCAAGAACACACGAATTCAACCTCGCAAGGAAGAATGATTATTATTTCCCTCTCGCAAGAAGTAAATAATAGAGCTTAATAAAGCTCGCGAGCTAATAAGAACAAACAAGTAATAACTTGAATTCAATTCTCAATTGTGTATTAAAAAGTGATTACAAGACTCTTTATTTATACTACTACTAATTACCATAAAACTAACTAGATAGAAATTAGGAAATAATGTGAACACTACCTTATTATGAAATAAGATCATCACACTACATTATTCAAATTATGAAACTAATAACTAGACTTGATTTAGGAAAGTAAACTTGAGAACAATTTAAACTAAGCTTCCATCTTGCTTTTGAATGTCACATCCATTTTGCATCATCCGTGTACAATCTGGACAGCTCAACTTAAAACGATCATATCTCCTTCGTTACTTAACCAAATAAAGCGTGTGACCACTTGTTGGAAAGCTAACATCATGTACTTTCATCTCCCAGTAAAATCACGTCAAAACTAGCTATATATTATGAGATATTTAGCTTTAAAGTCAAGGGAACGAAATTGAAATGTCAAGAGTGACTTAAACTTGCATTTTGAACATATATCTATGTCCCTCCTAGAGCTGGCAAAAGGTGACCCGACCCGAAGAACCGACCTGATTTATCCGAAAACCGACCTGATAGAACCCGTAAATTTGCTGAACTGAAACCGATTTGAACCGACCCGAAGGTTAACCGATAAACCGATAGAACCTGAAATGATATGACCCGAACCGACTTGTGACTCGACCCGACCCGACCCGAAACCCGATTCACCTACAAACCCGACCTGACCCAAACCGAACTGAACCGACATGTAACCTGTTTTAACCCGATTAAACTCGACCCGACTCATAGCCAAATAATCTTTTTTAAGAATCTAAATTCCTTTATAGTTTGTTTTTTTTTGTTAATAAATTTGATATAAAAAATTATCGCTCATTTTATTTTTCAAAACAAAATGTAATCTTAAAATAAATAGTCAGTTGTAAATTTAGTACGCTATATTCCTAGTTAAACTTATTAATAATTATATTGCAAGTGATATATATAGAAAATTTTAAATTAACGATTTGTGAGAAAAAGAGTGTTTAGTTTTGGCTCCATCGAAAACAATAAAGGAAAGAAAGAGTTATGAGTTATGACCATACAATCCGACCACGGTTATTAATTATGATCTTAAAATCAAAACCTCAAATACACTTTTCTGATAGTGCATATTCAAAATTAAATACGTAGGATCACCGTCAAGATAATAAATAAAATCTATTTCATAGGTAATTTATTTAGTTCCTTGTCGCCATACTTCATATGTCAAATGTTTAAAACTATGAACTACATAAACAACTGATTAATTTAGACCAAAAACATTATTTTTTGTCCATATAGGCGAATCCGACACTGGATAGGCACTCATGTCATATACTTATAACCGAGGTCGAGCAACATAAGTGTTCAATGAAATTATACAATCATTAAAAACTTTTATAGTGTTATACTCTTATATTTTACAAATATCTTTTGTATCGAGTTCCTCTAAACCAATATTATATTTCATAAGTTCAAAAGTGATCTTTTAACATAACGACCCGACCATTGACCCGATAAATTTTCAAATTTAAGACGACAATATAAAATACTCGACCCATCAGTAACCCGAAACCAAACCGGTCTCGACCTGATCAAGCATATTGACATGATATATCCCGACTCATTGGTCAACCGATCCGAAACTGAACCGACCTGTTGTAGTTATTGACCCGATTAACCTGACCCGTAAGGGACCCAACCCGAACCCGACTCGACCTGAATAAGCAACTTGACCCGACCAAACCCGAGCCCGACATGACCCAAACTGCCTGAACCCGACCCGTAACCGACCTGATTGACCCGATTGCCACCTCTAGTCCCTCCTATATAAGGAACTCAAATTCAAATAAGTTTATTATTCAATTATACAATAATTGACTAATAAATTTATATCTTATTTTAATATGATTAAATAAGATCTAGTTTATTAATTAATCGTTAATTTACTAAATTAGTTGAGGTTTTATATATATTTTGAGGGAGAGGCGATTAGTTAATTATATTTACAAGAAGTTGTAAAATAAATTAACTAAGCATTGTGGGAACCATTATATATTGATATAATGATAAAATATCACTTAAATGTTAAGTACATATTGTTTATTAATTTGTGTCATATAATTGTTATATGATCAAATTAACACTTAATTATACAAGATAATTAAGTATATGATTAATAAGTATTTGTGTGACAAATATCAGAAATTAAAATGGACCATATATAATGAGCCACATGGGGCCGGTTTAGGTAGTAGTAGAGCATGATGATTGTTGTTCTATTTTATGCTCACATAATCCAAGTGAAAGTGACACTACATCATGCTCACTACCATTTTGCTTGGGATTAAAATAAGCAAAATATTGGCTCACACATGAGCATGTTGGCCGGCCATATGTAGATAAATAAGACAATTGTTGTTCTTATTTTGAACTACTTCATTTTGTGTTTTATTCTTATATCTCTCTAAAATCTCATCCTCTCTCTAAAATCTCAACACACTAATATTTAATAAGTATTACTAGTGTAGTAATATAAACCAATATTAGTAATTTTATATCTTTACTTATTATCTAGTTAATAATAAGTTTAAATTTTTGGGTACCATCTTGGGTGCAACTTGTAGGAGATCTTCTAATTTGAAGATTGAGTTTTGGAGGATCATTCTAAGCTTGGTAGAAATTAATCTAAGACAATAATTTGTTATTGCTCTTATTTTCATCAACAATGTAAGGAAATTTCTACTTCTCTTTATTATGCCTTTATATTTGCATGCATGTGAGAAATATCGGTATATTTCATCATGAAATTTAAGGATTATAACGAAATCATAATATATGAAATGCGAGTCATAAACGAAATGCATAATATAAAACATAGAGATTAGAATCAACCTCCGGTCCTAGCAATATGGCCTAAGAACAAATATCGAGATCGATATTCTCCTAATCGTTGCGCCCAAGATGCTCCGAGAAATGCCTTTTTCTTGTGCTAGAATGAATACAAAAATTACTAATAATATTTTGTGAGAAGTAATGATAAGAAATGTAGAGAAAAAGATGATAAAAATCTGATTTTGTTTTTCTTCTCCTCTCCCTTTACCGTCCAAGTCAAGTGGAGAAAAGAGAGGAGATATTCCCTCTTTTTCTCTACTTGTTTTTAGGTTGTTAGCTTTTTCATTTTAATGTATAAAATGTGTATGTATCATTATTGTCATTTATGTTGTCACATATTAATAAGTCCATACAACATCTTGTAGTCGATTTATTAATACCGGTCTGACATCATTTATTATGACAATATCTTATAATATATACGTCAACTATAAATATCGTATATTTATAATTTGCTAATTAAATATAACAATTTATATTTAATTACGAATTAACATTTAATTCGTTTAAGCTTACATTATTTAATCGTATTAAATAATTATATTATATACATCAATTAGATATAACAGTTTATATTCAATTACGAATTAACATTTAATTCGTCTCAGCTAGTATTATTTAATCGTATTAAATAATCGTATCATCATTACATTGACTAACCTTTTAGTCATATACCTCGACTAACCTTTTAGTCATATAAGGCATCAATATGATCATATTTTTCATATAATCATATCTCTCAAACACATCATTTAGGTGTGACTTTTAGGGACCAGTTGATCACCGCCATTAAAATGACAATAACGTCAAACTTCTAGCAAGCCAACCGTTATCGATAAACGTTAATCAACTGATAAGAATACTAAGTATACCCTGTGAACCTCTAAAAGATTTATACACGTTATCACACTAACTGTGGACGACACTAGCTTCAACAATCTCCCACTTGTCCTTACAAGTGTATGTGCGATAACCGATTCTCATATCCAAAATTTCTCCCACTCAATGTAAAACAATTTTCAAAGTCCGTATTCACAAAGGTCGTATTTTACAAGTGATCAATATCAAGAGTGGTTTTCCCGACTAGAGAGTAACCTAACTGATAAACGAATCATTATTCGAGCATTGCCATGCATTTCAGTTACAACTCCTCGAGTGGCCCTGAGACAAAACCTGATAAAGGTTGGATATTTTCTTCAACTCGAATCCTGCAGATACAAGCACAGTATGAAATGACCCAGTAAAAATCTGATTAGCCTTCTGTTACGGTCGACCATGAGAAAGAAACCAAAGTCACCCAAAAACTGCCTTAATCTCACGAGACAGTCGATAGTCAAAAGAATCGACTCTAGGAACACTATGGACGTCCAATCCACGACCTGGCACCAAATGTTATTACACATTTAGGACTCCATAACGTTGTCACGATGTCCTACGACGTATCTTTATAACTCGTATTTGTGATCGATCAGTCAACCGTTTGACTTATGGCTCGTTGAACCCACCATCAATCAACTTCACAATATAATTGCCAGAGTTATCAGCTCATGTGGGCGATTACGGACCAAAACAAATATAATGTAATTCAGTTCACTTTGTGGCCTTCAATGTTGTCGTACAATCCACATGAAAAACAAAATATGAAACAATACGATGATGTTATGAATAGTATATGAAAAAGATACATTTATCTAATCCATATAAAATAGCTACTACAACTCAGGAACACGTTTAATTCCCATGGAAATAACATGCCCTTTATTCTTATCATATTTTAACGGTTTAGTGAGAGGGTCCGCGATGTTGTCATCCGAAGCAATCTTGTCTAAACCTATCTCCTTTTGCTCCACGTAATCTCGGATCATGTGAGCCTTCCGATGTACATGTCTAGACTTGTTGCTAGACTTAGGCTCCTTATCTTGGAAGATGGCACCTCTATTAACACAATAGATGGTAATTGGGTAATTCGAACTAGGAACTACGGTTAGTCCTTGTAAGAACTGACGCATCCATATAGCTTCCTTTGCAGCTTCCAAAGCGGAATAGTACTCGGACTTAGTTGTAGAATCTGCTATAACACTTTGTTTGGAACTTTTCCAACTGACCGCAGCGCCATTAAGAGTAAAGACGAATCCAGACTGAGATTTCGACTCATCTCGATCCGTTTGGAAGCTAGCATCCGCGTAATCGATTGCGCATAGCTTAGTATCTCCTCCATAAGTCAATACCCAATCCTTAGTCCTTCGTAAGTACTTAAGGATGTTTTTAACAGCCATCCAGTGTGTTTCACCTGGATTGCCTTGGTACCGACTAGTCATACTCAATGAATATGCCACGTCTGGACGTGTGCATATCATGACATACATGATCGATCCTATGGCTGATGCATAAGGAACACGACTCATGCGCTCGAACTTTTCCGATGTCTTTGGTGCCTGAGTTTTACTCAAATGCATCCTAGAAGTCATTGGAAGGCACCCCTTCTTGGAGTTGGTCATGATGAACCTTTCAAGAATCTTATCTATATAAGACTCCTGACTGCGTGATAACATCCGTCGTGATCTATCTTTATAGATACGGATCCCCAATATGCGTTTTGCCTCACCCAGATCTTTCATCTGGAAATGGTTCTTTAACCATACTTTTACCGAAGACAAGAGAGAAATATCATTCCCAATCAAAAGTATGTCATTGACATACAATATCAAGAAGACAATCTTACTCCCACTCGACTTGACATACAAGCATTGTTCCTCGACCGATCGAGTGAAACCATTCTTTTTTATCACCTGGTCGAAACGATGATTCCAACTCCGAGAAGCTTGCTTAAGTCCATAAATGGAACGCTTAAGCCTGCACGCTCTCTTAGGATTTTTAGGATCAATGAAACCTTCGGGATGTACCATGTACAATTCCTCTTCCAAATAACCTTTTAAGAAGGCGGTTTTCACATCCATCTGCCAAATTTCATAGTCATGAAAAGCGGCAATCGCTAAGATTATCCGAATGGAACGCAGCATAACTACGGGTGCCAAGATTTCATCATAATGCAATCCTTGCACTTGAGTGAAACCTTTTGCCACTAGTCGTCCCTTATAGGTGTTTGGTTGTCCTTCTACAGAATGCTTTATCTTATAAAGCCATTTGCACTGAAGAGGTCGTACCTTATCAGGCAAATCAACAAGAACCCATACGTCATTCTCATACATGAAGTCCATCTCGGATTGCATGGCTTCAAGCCATAGCTTAGAGTCGGAACAGGTCATGGCACCATTATAGGTAGCGTGTTCGTTACTCTCTAGTAGCAAAATGTCATCTCTATCATTCTCCTCGACCATACCAATGTATCTGTCTGGAGGAATAGAGACTTTACCCGACCTCCTAGGTTCCTGAGGATTATTAACCGTAGCAGAAGTTGAAGGAACATCTTCTTCCATCGGTTTCTCGGTTGTTGGTTCTTGAATCTCCGACAGATCGAAGGTTCTATTACTTGACTTGTTCTCGAGAAACTCTTTCTCTAAGAACTTCGCACTAGCCGCAACAAAAACTCGATGTTCGGTAGGCGAATAGAAGTAATGACCAAACATTCCTTTTAAATAACCAATAAAGTATGTCTTGACCGATCGCGGACCGAGCTTATCCTCGTGTCTCCACTTGACATAAGCCTCGCAGCCCCAAACCCGAATAAAGGACAAGTTAGGGTTCCGTTCCCTTCCATATCTCATATGGAGTCTTGTCTACAGCTTTAGACGGACTTCGGTTAAGTATAAGAGCAGCTGACAAAAGAGCAAAAGCCCATAGTGAATCAGGTACTACCGTGTGACTCATCATGGATCGAACCATATCAAGTAATGTTCGATTTCTCCATTCGGACACACCATTTAATTGAGGTGTTCCAGGTGGAGTTAACTGTAATACTATGCCACAGCCTTTAAGGTGTTGATCAAACTCATTTGAAAGATATTCGCCACCACGATCTGATCGAAGTGCTTTAATCTTTCTTCCCGTCGGTTCTCAACCTTATTATGGAATTCCTTGAACTATTCAAAGGACTCACTTTTATGCTTCATTAAGTAGACATATCCGTATCTACTCAAATCATCCGTGAAAGTGATAAAATATCTATAGCCGTCTCTTGCGTTGATTGACATAGGTCCACATACATCAGTATGTATGAGTCCTAATAGGTCATTAGCACGCATTCCAACACCTTTGAAGGAAATTCGAGTCATTTTGCCGATGAACATGATTCACACGTGCCAAATGATTCGTAATCAAATGGGGAGATAGTCTCATTCTCAATGAGCTTCTTTACACGTTTTTCATTTATGTGTCCCATACGACAGTGCCATAGATAAGTTTGATCTTTGTCACCAACCTTTACTTTCTTATTATTCACATGTAATATGTCTGTGGTTTGATCTAAGATATAAATGCCATTCATGGAAACTGCTTTGCCATAAACCATTTCATTCAAAGAGAAAATACAGCTATTGTCTTTAATTGAAAATGAAAAACCGTCTTTATCAAGCACGGAAACAGAAATAATGTTCTTAGATAAACTGGGTACATAGTAACAGTTATATAAATACAACTCAAATCCACTCGGGAGTTGGATTACATATGTTCCCATTGAGACTGCAGCAACTCTTGCTCCATTCCCGACTCGCAGGTCCACATCACCCTTTGCGAGAGGTGTGATGTTTTTTAGGCCCTGCAAATGATTACACAGATGAGAACCACAACCTGTATCAAGTACCCAAGTTCCCAAACTTGCATGGTTAATCTCAATCATATGAATATAAGATGACATACCAACAGGAGTGACGCGGCCTGCTTTTATGTCCTCACGGTACACCGGACAGTTCCTCCTCCAATGCCCAGTCTTGTGGCAATGGTGGCACACAATGTCACTGTCCTTGCTCTTTGCCTTGCCTTGTGAGCTACTAGTCTCACCAGGCCCACTCTTACCCTTTCCTGACTTCTTAAACTTTGGCTTCCCTACAGTTAGGTCGCCGTGAGCCTTGCCCTTACCTTTGTTCTTGTTGGAAATCATGAGAACATCTTGCTTCATGCTCCCACTCAATTTCAGATCCTTCTCGGTCTGTACGAGAAGTGAGTGTAGCTCATGAGGACTTTTCCTCATGCCATTCATGTAGTAATTTGCCCTGAAAAGGGCAACCCATCATGAAGTGAATGAAGCATACGGTCAATGACTAAGCTATCACTGATTTTGCAATCAAGTGCCTCCAGTTTCTCGACATTCTCAATCATATCAAGAATGTGTGGGCTAACCGGTTGGCCCTTCTGGAGTTTCGCCTCAAAGAAGCGACATGTATGCTCATAAGTAACGATTCTCGGTGCTATTGAGAATTCGTTAGTGAGCGTGGTGAAAATCTTATTTGCACCTTGGGAAATGAAGCGTCTTTGCAAATTGGTTTCCATTGCAAAGATGAGTACGTTCTTTATCGCACCCGCTTCCATAACGAAGTCACTATAAGCAAGTGACTCGTTAGCTCTCGCATTGGGGCCTGGGTTTGGCGGTATTGGCTCAGTTAAGTACTTGAGCTTGCCGTCAGCAATGGCAGCATTCCGTAATGCCGCCTCCCAGTCCGCAAAGTTGGACCCTTTATTCTTCAGTCGCGTGGACTGATTTATGTGGTCCATGAAAGTTTTAAGCCAGGACTCGCGTGCGAGTGTGGCACTTGGCATAGGGACATCATTATGGCCAGCCATTTGTTATAAGCAGTATTATCAATATAAAACGAATTCTACACTGCGAAAAAGAAGAAAAACATAATAAGCATACTCATCGATATGAATTAAGTCTAGTGCAAAACTTGTTTAATGCGAAGACTCAAGCATTTATACAATTGACCTCCCTCAAGAATTATATAAATGATCCCAAGACTCAATTATCTATAAATTGATAAGCCAACCTCTTGGCTAATTCTACCTTTAGAATTCTTGGTCGATAAATTTCTATCTTTAGTCCATCATAATCACGAGAAACTCTTCGGATTATAATGTTGAAGTAAAATAAGTCAACACATACTACTTACCCAACGTAGAAGGGGTCATATGGAGAGTAAGAACCTATATGCCTACCGACGAAGAAGGGATTCATAGTAGTTTGGCCTATAAAGAATAGTCTCATTTTTTAGGTTTAAGAGGATGATCCCATCAACTTTATTTTAATTCATTTTAAGTGAACGAATATCTAGCATGCGAGAATGAATAAACTAAGATGATGGCTTAAAATTCGTGTGACATCTTTATGTCCATGATAACTAACATCCAAACTATATGAGTCAATTTTCATGCATTTTAGTAGGGGGTTTGGTTTAGGCGGAATATGATGCACTAACTATCATGTGAAGAAATGCAACAAGAACGAAAAATACGTAAAATTACAAAGTCCTAGTGTGGCCTATCTACCAAAATGAACAAAATACAACTTTGGAATCCATCCATAATTGGACCCGAAAAGCTTGTCTTGATGTTCCATCTTGGTCCATGTAGCGGGAGTGAGCAATCCGATCTCCATCTTTAGTCTTCTCAAATTACATTTAATAAATTACAAAATATAAACCTATTTACATTCTAATTTAAAAACATAATTTCAAAGAAAAAAAAAGGAGATTCGAGATCTCAAAATTAAATCAAGATCATGTTTCCATCATTACGAAAACATAATCAACTAAAGCCACACTAGGTAATACAAATTACAACCAATTGAAAAAAATACGTAAATAAACCATTCAACAAATCATTCAACAAAATAAAATGCATCAACAATAAATTAGTCATTGAAGACATAATTCCATAATTATGTAGAGTAATTTATCCAAACCACCTATTTTAAAATGATCAAAACTATGTGACAATTCCTAAATTACTCACAATAATTCCAATCAAACATAATCCAATTTTAATTCATATTATCGTATAATATGAATTAATCCAACATTATTTTAAACCATTTTAAAATAATTGGGTATCCAATAATTGTGAACTTTTTCACAACAAAAATCATGCATTATCAATATAATGCATAAAAAAATATTCGGCCAAATTAAAAAAAACAAAAAAAAAACCGAATCAATTTTTTTTTTTTTATAAAATCGCCACGGTTTTTTTTTTTATTAAAATAATACATACAAATTAAACATTTTAATTTGATGTTGCTAATATTACAAGATCGGTACAATTATCAACATTTAATCATTATTAAACATTGATACAAACTAGATGATTCAATTTAACATTTTAAAATGAATATCTAAATCATGATTAAATCGATTATCTTAATATTCGAGTAATCATAATTGATTTGAACATCATTAAAATTAATGAATCATGATGCAAAACAACAATTTAACATCATGTATGCCGAAAATATATAGCAAAAACAAATGTTCATAAATATTCAAAACAATTTCCATTTACATTTTAATTTAATCCTTATTAAATTAAAACATCTACAAATTTATCATATTGTCATCTTAACATTTTAAAACAACAATATCAATAAATCAAAATGAAAACAAGGCTCAAAAAAGAAAAAATTAACACGGCTGAAAAAGATTATTTGAGCCGAAACAAAAAAAAATTCAGAAAATTTTTAATATAATATTTCATCATTTATGAAAAATCATATAAATAATTTCGTAGCCTATGCTCTGATACCACTTGTGAGAAATATCGGTATATTTCATCATGAAATTTAAGGATTATAACGAAATCATAATATATGAAATGCGAGTCATAAACGAAATGCATAATATAAAACATAGAGATTATAATCAACCTTCGGTCCTAGCAATATGGCCTAAGAACAAATATCGAGATCGATATTCTCCTAATCGTTGCACCCAAGATGCTCCGAGAAATGCCTTTTTCTTGTGCTAGAATGAATACAAAAATTACTAATAATATTTTGTGAGAAGTAATGATAAGAAATGTAGAAAAAGAGATGATAAAAATCTGAATTTTTTTTCCTCTTCTCCTCTCCCTTTAACCGTCCAAGTCAAGTGGAGAAAAGAGAGGAGATATTCCCTCTTTTTCTCTACTTGTTTTTAGGTTGTTAGCTTTTTCATTTTAATGTATAAAATGTGTATGTATCATTATTGTCATTTATGTTGTCACATATTAATAAGTTCATACAACATCTTGTAGTCGATTTATTAATACCGGTCTGACATCATTTATTATGACAATATCGTATAATATATACGTCAACTATAAATATCGTATATTTATAATTTGCTAATTAAATATAACAGTTTATATTTAATTACGAATTAACATTTAATTCGTTTAAGCTTACATTATTTAATCGTATTAAATAATTACATTATATACATCAATTAGATATAACAGTTTATATTCAATTACGAATTAACATTTAATTCGTCTCAGCTAGTATTAGCTAATCGTATTAAATAATCGTATCATCATTACATTGACTAACCTTTTAGTCATATAAGGCATCAATATGATTATATTTTTCATATAATCATATCTCTCAAACACATTCTTTAGGTGTGACTTTTAGGGACTAGTTGATCACCGCCATTAAAATGACAATAACGTCAAAGTTCTAGCAAGCCAACCGTTATCGATACACCTTAATCAACTGATAAGAATACTAAGTATATCCTGTGAACCTGTAAGAGATTTATACACGTTATCACACTAACTGTGGAGGACACTAGCTCCAACAGCATGTTACATAGATCTTTAAACACTAAATTAACTTGTAATTTTTTCACTAATTAGAAGATTCTAATTAGGGTCTATGGACTTTCATGTGGTATCAGAGCTAGCTTGTAGCATGCATGTTCATTTTGGGCATTTTTATTAAAGGTATAAGATAACTAATAAATCAAAAATTTGAGTTAAGATATGATTTGGACAAAACTTTTTGGTGCATGTATACCTACTTATTTCAAAATATTTGTGGTCAAATTTCGCGTTTTTAGGGATTTTTTTTCCTATTTATTTTGATTTTTGACTAATAAACCGAGTTAATATGCATTTTTATGTTAAAAATTAACTAAAAATAGTTTCATGATGATTCTGGCCATAAAATTTTAATATGATCTCACATGAATGTTTTACATATTGTATGTAAAATTTCGTGACTTTTAATAACGTATTGCATTTTATTGTTATTATGAGATAAAAATCGATAAAAGAAAATTATTATGTTCATAAAATTGAAACGAGTTTTTCTAGATCTAAATTTTTTGGTACATTTAATAATCTGATTTATTTGGTTTTGGTGAAATTTTGTTATTTGTTTCACTATTTTTGGATATTGGTTGGTATTTATGAGATAAAACCGATAAATATAAAGCTATTTGTTCACAAAATTAAATAAAATTTTTGGGCAAATGTTTTTTGATTTTTGAGTTCCTCGAAATGTTATAGAATGTACAAAAATTTTGATTACAAATTCTTATGATTTTTATATTTTATTTTGGGTTTATTTCATAAAAGTTATGATTAAACCGTTATATTTAGCAAATAAAATCAAATCAAACTAATTATAGACCAACAAAATTAGTAGGGACTAATTTTGAGTTCTAAAACAGTTTAGATAATTATTTTGAATTTGAATGAGATTTAAATCTTGATTATTGTTTTTTAATGGTAAAAAATCAATAAATCCCGTAAAATCGAGCTAGAATGACTGAATGAGCATGAATGTGTTTAGGGCGATTTTGGCATGAATTTTTCAGCAATTTATTTAATTTATGGTTGAATGAATATGTCATTTATTTACTAATTTATGCAAATTTTGTACCTAGTATGACATAGTTATTTTTAATCGTTATTACCCGTAATGTAAGGGAATAACGGTTTGGTTGTAATTTTTTATTGCGATCTCGTATCGCCGGTTTGTAATAATTAATAGTTTCATTTTGTAGAAATAAATGTATAATAGGAATTTATATATTTGTATATTTTTAATTATTTATTATGAAGACCGGTGACTCCCTCAAGACGATGCCATTTTTGGAAGGCGTTCCAAGTGAAGAGGCAAGAGACCAAGGAGTTGGTTTCAGAATTTGTAATTATCTAGTTAATTTGATTAGCTAGGTGGCCATACTAGGATTATTCGTTACCTGCTTTCTTGCTTTATTTCCGCTCATGCCAAAATCGTCACACATGCATTTCATTTTTCCGCTATTGTCAATTCAACGTTATTCACAATTCACCGACTTAGTTTACTTATAGGAAATTAATGACTAAATTGACAAGATCTCTCACATATTTAAAAAAATTGAGATTAGCCTTACCAATTAGTAACACCTATGAATCCCGTGTTCATTAGGGCTACCACGCTCGTGGGCCCCTTTTTACCTCAGGTAAGTAGGGTGATACGATCACAAGCCAAAATTGGATTGGACTCAACGAGATAAGCGTTATCTTGGGACTAGGAGATGGATTTAATTGAAATCCGTCTACCAAGAGTTCTAGAGGTAGAATTAGTCAAGTAATGACTTACCATTTTTAGATAAGGGTAGCATACGATGACTATTTTTATTTAAAGATGGGTATTGGAATCATTTATATAATTTAGTGAGGGGTCATTATATAAATGTTAAACTTGTTAAAATGTTTTTCAAGTAAATTATCATAACAATGAATGTTTATATATTTCTTTTTGTTGTAGTAACAATATTCGCACAATGACAACATCATGGGGTAATGACTCATGGTTGAGGTCCGTCATGGACAAATGTGTCCTTAAAGATGACGGTAGTAACTTTGTTGAATGGACCCAACGATCAAAAGCACCACGATATCCGATAACGTGCTTCGCTACTTGATCGAAGCCCCTCCCACAGAACCCGGGTAAAGGTCGACCGCGGCGGTTCGGGCCGAATATGACCTTTATTTGAAGGTTGCCAATGATGCCAAAAATGTCTTGATTTGGTCAATCTCACCTAAACTCAAAATTCAATTGATATCTCTCAATGCATACGGGATATTCACGAGGATAACATCAATGTTTTCGCAAGCGCCTAAAATTCTTCAATATGAGGCGGCCGCGAAATGTTTTGAGACTAAGGTCCAAAAGGGCCAAAAGGTTGGCCCACATGTGCTCAAAATGGTTGAGCATGACGACACCTTAGAGCGTCTAGGGTGCAATATTCCTAAGGAGCTAGTGGTGGGTAGAATCCTTCATTCACTCACACCAAATTTCACCCACTTTAGGGTGAACTACAACATGAACAACATGGAAAAGAGTTTCCATGAAATCCATGCACTCCTCACCCAAGCGGAGAGGGACGTGGAGGCTAGTGGGAGTGAACCCAAGGATGTTCTTTCAATGCGATTGAAGAACATGAACCTTGGAGTGACGAAGGACAAAGGAAATGGTAAGACACTTTTCAAGAAAATTGGCAAGGGAAATGGCAAGGTCTTTAGGAAACTCAAGCCCAAAGTCAACAAACACGCGGACGCGGATTGCTATTATTGTAATGGCAAAGGGCATTGGAAACACAATTGCCCCAAATACTTGAAAGACAAGAAAGACGGTTGTGTGACAACGTCAGGTAAAATTCTTTCATCGCTCTATATTTCAGATATTAACTTTGCTAGTACATCTTCTTAGGTATTTGATACCGGTTGTGATTCTCACCTTTGTAATCATGTACAGGAGATGAAGGACGCGCGAGCACTAGCCAAGGGTGATGTGGACTTGCGCATTGGAATTGGAGCTAAGGTAGCCGCAGTTTCCGTGGGCACCTACGTTCTTCTTTTGCCTAATGGTTTAGAGTTGTATTTAAATAATTGCTATTATGTATCAACTCTTACCAAGAACATTATCTTTATTTCCGTGTTAGATAGGGAAGGTTTTTCTTTTTGGATTAAGCACAATCGTTTTACTTTTTCTTTTAATGAAATGGTTTATGGCGAGGCCGTTTCTGTTGGAGGTATATATTCTAGATATTGCAAAAGAGGTCTATCATATAGAAAAAAAGAGGCTTAAAACGGGTGAACCTAATCAATCATACCTTTGGCATTGTCGTTTAGGCCACATAAACGAACGACGCATAAAGAGACTTGTTTCATCTAAAGTACTCAAACCATTCGATTAGGAATCTTATGGTGTATGCGAATCTTGTCTTCTAGGCAATATGACCCGTGCTCCTTTTACGGGAAAAGGGACACGAGCAAGTGAAGTATTAGGCCTTATACATACGGATGTGTGCGGCCCAATGACTTTCTAAGCTAGAGGTGGTTATCACTACTTCATTACTTTTACAGACGACTTGAGTAGATATGGGTATGTCTACTTGATGAGGCACAAAAGTGATGCTTTTGAAAAGTTCAAAGAATTTCAACATGAAGTAGAAAACCAATTGAATAAAAAGATTAAAGCCCTACGACCCGATCGTGGGGGTGAATACTTGAACAATGAATTTGATTCACACCTAAAGGATTGTGGTATAGTATCACAATGGACTCCTCATGGCACACCTCAATTAAATGGTGTGGCCGAAAGGAGAAATCGAACTTTATTAGATATGGTTCGATCTATGATGAGTCTAACAGAGCTTCCTGATTATTTTTGGGGTTTCGATATCTTATCTGCAATATTCTCAATAAATCGAAGCCCGGCTAAAGCGGCAAACAAGACTCTATATGAGATTTGGACATGGAAAGTCCCTTATTTGTCGTTCATGAGAATTTGGGGATGCGAGGCGTTTGTTAAGAATAAGTCTGACGTTAAACTCGCACCCAAATCCGACGAATGTCTATTTGTAGGATATCCAAGGGAAACACGTGGTTATTACTTCTACAATAAACACGAAGACAAAGTGTTTGTGTCTCGTGATGCAGTCATTTTAGAAAACGGTTTTATTTCTAAAAGACAGAGTAGGAGAAAATTTGAACTTGACAAAGTCCAAGAGCCACAAACCAAAAAGGAGGTAGAGGAAAACATTTCTTCTTCGTCTAATGCGGTCATAACTCCTTCGGAACCTAGGAGGTCAAGCAGAATTAGTCATCAACCTGATGGATACCTTGGTATTATTGAGGAAGGTGGTGACTACAATGTGTTACTTTTTGAAAGTAACGAACCTACTACCTACACAGCAGCCATTTCTAGTCCCGACTCAAAGTTATGGCTAGGAGCCATCCAATCCAAAATGGATTCTATGTACGACAATCAAGTATAGGACTTGGTTGATTTACCTGAGGAGGTAAGACCTCTTCAGTGTAAGTGGATCTATAAGATCAAAAGCGGCATAGATGAACATAATGATGTTTACAAAGGTATATTGGTGGCAAAAGGTTTCACCCAAGTTCATGGTCTTCACTATGACAAAACCTTTGCCCCAGTCGCCATGCTTCGGCCCATAAGGATTATCTTAGCGGTTGCCGCATTTCATAATTATGAGATTTGGCAAATGGATGTCAAAACCACCTTCTTGAATGGGATTCTAGAAGAGGAAGTGTACATGACACAACCTGAAGGTTTTGTGGATCCATCAAACCCTAAGAAGGTGTGCAAACTTAAGAGATCCATCTATGATCTTAAACTAGCATCCAGGAGTTGGAATCATCGTTTCGATCATGTAATTAAACAAAATGGTTTCACTCGAAGTGTCGAGGAACCATGTTTATACATGAAGTTTAGTGGGAGTAAGGTAACCTTTCTAGTCTTGTATGTAGATGATATACTACTCATTGGTAATGATATACCATTGCTCACTTATGTGAAAGAGTGGCTTGGGATTCATTTCCAGATGAAAGACTTAGGAGAGGCCCAGCGCATCTTAGGTATCTGAATCTATAGGGATAGATCTAGAAGGATAGTAGCATTAAGTCAAGAAACATATATTGATAAAATTCTTGATCAGTTCAACATGAAAGACTCTAAGAGAGACTTTCTTCTTATGGGTAGTGGAATCACTTTGAGCAAGTCAGAGTGCCCTACCAAACCCGAGGAGATTGAACGCATGAAATTGATCCCGTACGCATCCGCTGTTGGATCAATCATGTATGCTATGATGTGCACTCGTCCCGATGTTGCATATGCTTCGAGCATGGCAAGTCGTTATCAAGCCAATCCAGGTGAGAGTCACTGGATAGTCGTAAAGAACATCCTTAAGTACTTGAGAAGGACTAAGGATTCGTTCTTAGTGTTTGGAGGTGAGACTGAGTTGCGTGTAAAGGGTTACACGGACGCCAGTTTCCAGACAGATATGGATGATTTGAAATCCCAATCCGTCTATGTTTATATGATGAATGGAGGAGCGGTTTGCTGGAAGCGTTTCAAGCAAAGGGTTACAACGGATTCTACAACAGAAGCAGAGTACCCTGCAGCGTCTGAAGCTGCAAAGAAAGCTGTGTGGATTCGACAATTTTTGGAAGGACTAGGAGTAGTCCCTACTACCAAAGATCCTATCACGATTTATTGTGATAACAATGAGGCTATCTTTCAAGCAAAAGAGCCCAAGTCTAGTAATAAGTCTAGACATGAACTTAGGAAATATCATGTAATTAGAGATTACGTGGATAGAAAGGAAATTGACATTTGTAAGGTTGGGACAGATGACAACATTGCTGATCCTTTAACCAAGCCTTTATCAAAGGCTAAGCATGATGGTCATGTCATCACAATGGGATTGAGACGAGTACCAGAATTTCTTTAGATTACGTAATATGTAATAATTGAATGTTGTATTAATTATTTCATATATGATAACTGCATTCATTGTTCGAGTTTTATTATAAACTCTTTTATTTAGTTTGACTAAATTTAATACTTTGTTTATCCGAATAGATTGTAAGACAATGTTGGACCCTATTCAAGTGAATAGGACGGACTTAGTATTTTGTCCCTAGTCACTCAATGAGGTGACGTCTCGAAATGACTAGATTGTAAGTCGACCGATGGTTGGTTTAGCACCATGGGGTCATGGAGATGACTGGTCGATTACATAGACAGACTGTATGACACTCTGTCGGATAGTGACCTTTTTAGAGACCCTTAAATCAATTTATTGATACCTGGTCGTGGCAGGGTTTTCTATCTTATTCCTATGAGTCGATTATTTTGTCGTTGACAATCTATCTGAGTCGGTGCAGTTTTCGATTGGCTTTGGTTGGTGTTCTAGGTCGTGTCGTGAAAGGAGGCCGATGGACATCTTCTAGGTCATGGTGATTTGCATCATACAGAGTAGATGGGTCAACAGGAATTGTCCAACCATGCACGTTGGGTACAAACACCTTCAGGCCACTCGAGGAATAGATACTGTAAATGTGTGGCCATGCTCGGAAAAGGATCTATGGTATATTTTCCAGTCAAACAGTTACTCTCCATTTCGAGAAAACCACTCTAGATATAATCAATCGCAAGTGCGACCTGAAAGACACCTTGCGTTGAGTGGGAGATGTGATAAAGAGACAAGAGAATTGGTGACGCACACTTGTGTCAGACAAGTGGGAGATTGTAGAGTAGGTGTCCTCCACAATAGTGCGCCACATAATAAATCTCATTAAGGAATATAATTGGGATATTATTACTATATATATATATATATATATATATATATATATATATATATAATTAGTCAGTTGATTAACGTAAATCAATAACGGTTGGCTGACTAGAGTTTGATGTTATTGTCGTATGACGGCGGTAATCAACTAATCCCTTTCGGTCACACCTATAGGATGAAACCCAAATAGTATAACTAATTATTTGTATATGATACAGTTAATTAGCACATTACATATATTTGATATGTACGTTTAGTTATGAGAGTTAATTGTTAGAAATTGAGTTTGGAACTCAAATTTAAATAACTTTATTATTCAATTATACGATAATTGACTAATAAATTTATATCTTATTTTAATATGATTAAATAAGATCTAGTTTAGTAATTAATCGTTAATTTACTAAATTAGTTGAGGTTATATATATTTTGAGGTAGAGACAATTAGTTAATTATATTTATAAGAAGTTGTAAAATAAATTAACTAAGCATTGTGGGAACCATTATATATTGATATAATAATAAAATATCACTTAAATGTTTAATACATATTGTTTAATAATTTGTGTCATATAATTTTTATATGATCAAATTAACACTTATTTTTCAAGATAATTAAGCATATGATTAATAAGTATTTGTGGGACAAATATCATAAATCAAAATGGACCATAATGAGCCACATGGGGCCGGTTTAGGTAGTAGTGGAGCATGATGATTGTTGCTCTATTTTATGCTCACATAATCCAAGTGAAAGTGACACTACATCATGCTTATACATCCTAACACACTACCATTTTGCATGGGAATAAAATAAGCAAAATATTGGCTCACACATGAGCATGTTGGCAGAATATCACACATTAATCAATAAAAGAGAGGCGTGTGAACTTTTTGACGAAACCCGCGAATTTCGCGGCTGTTCGGCTGATAGGTGATCATTTCTGATTGGGTGAATTGATCCTAAAAATGGGCCGACAATTGCCGACAATATATGTAGATAAATAAGGTAATTGTTGTTCTTATTTTGAACTACTTCATTTTGTCTTTTATTCTTATATCTCTCTAAAATCTCATCCTCTCTCTAAACTCTCAACACACTAATATTTACTAAGTATTACTAGTGTAGTAATATAAACCAATATTAGTAGTTTTATATCTTTACTTATTATCTAGTTAATAATAAGTTTAGATTTTTGGGTACCATCTTGGGTGCAACTTGGAGGAGATCTTCTAGTTTGAAGATTGGGTTTTTGAGGATCATTCTAAGCTTTGTAGAAATTCATCTAAGACAATAATTTGTTATTGCTCTTATTTTCATCAATAATGTAAGGAAAACTCTACTTCTCTTTATTATGCCTTTATATTTGCATGCATGTTACATAGATCTTTCAACACTAAATTAACTTGTAATTTGGTCACTAATTAGAAGAGTCTAATTAGGGTTTATGGACTTTCAGGGAAGACTGTAATACTCCGTACTCGAACGAGTAGGGTACATTCGGCCGAGTGTGGTTGGTGTGTCAGTTAGGCAGCCTTCTGCCTAGTTGGTACTCGGTCGAGTATAGTGTGCACTCGACCAAGTGCAGTGTACTTGGCTGAGTGCTTCTTGCACTCGACCGAGTGCACCGGTCTGGCGGATTTTATCGGGCGGTTTGATTAAAGATAATTAAAGGGTATTAAAAGGAAATTTTGTCAGTTTACTTCTCATAATCAACCCTAAAGTTTTCTAAACTAACTAAAACCTCTTAATCATCTCTAATTATCTCAATGCTCGGATTGAATTGCATCTTATCTCGTTTATTGATTCCATTGCCAAGTGATCTATCTTTGTGATTAATAATTGTTATGGGTAGTGTACAGCCTTAATTGAATTGGGGGAAAGGGAAGGTTTTACTAGTATTGAATTTAATGTTAGTTGCATGTTTATTGGGAGACTTTGTAGAGGATAATTTTCTGATTATTGCTTAGGATTACTTGTGGAATTGCTTACAGGTAAAGTTTCTCTACTCGTTAGTTTATATGTTGTTCATTGTGATAAGATGTGCTACTATGATTGTTGTTATTTGTTGATGATGGTGTTCGGAGTTGAAGTTGTGTTACTTGGTTACTATTTGGTGGTCCGACGGGAGACGGACCACACCCCGAGTTCGCCTCTGGTAGCTCTCCCGCTGCGAGGGGGTGTGCGCATTAATGTTTTGGGACACTGGCTACGGCCATAGGGAATTTCGATGTCCAGTGCAGCGGTCTGGCATCAATAGGTGGTTTGCAAGTCAAGGTGGTAGCCTGATACTGCTGAGGTGACCGCTGCGGTGGGCCTCCGGTTACCGTTACTTGGTGGTTGTTGGATGATTACTTTTATTGTCTTCTACTTTGATCGGTGTATTTTGTTACTGACCCCGTTTGTATTTTTTAAAACTGTTGTGATCTATTGGGGGAATGGTGAGTTGGTGACCAGCAGGTAATTCGTTAAGCTCGTATTGAGGGATTTGATGGGATCGCCGCTGATGAGTCATAGCTTCCGCAATCTTTTATTTTATCTTAGATATTCACCTATACTCTACTTTGGTTAGATTGGATTATTGTTAAGACGACGGTGTGTCGTAAGGATTTTTGGAACAATGTAACTATATTTAAACTATTGGTTTAATAAGTAATGTTCTATTATGGTCTATTTGATACGTATTACCTCGGGCAACCAAGATGGTAGCATCTTGATGTTCTCAGGATGTAAGGCTCTTTGGTATATGGAGGTGTTACAAAGTGGTATCAAAACGACGATTTTGGAACCTAAAACCAATGAACCCAATGAACGTAGGAGATTCAAATAAAATGAACTCGGGTAAGAGTTGTTTGGAGCTACCGCAAAGATTTGGAAGACGTCCTAAAATCACAAACTTGCCCTCACAACTCTTAGTCGGTCAATACATGGATTTTTCGGGGATATACTACTTGTTATGTGTTACTTGTCTATGGTTGATGCAAGTGTGCCATGAGAATGTTAGGTGGAATAATTGACATGAATGACGTATGTGCATATTGAGACGGAATTTTGAGAAATAAGGAGAATGACATGTTTGAATGGAGTATGATTTTGAGTTAATTGATATTGATATGTTGAGATGATGAGAACATGTAAATGGTTGTGAGTTATGGTCTTGTATGTGATATGAGGTATGTTAAAGTGTGTTAATTTGTTTGGTAACAAAAAAATTTGAATTGTATAAGTTTGATTATAGAAGGTCTATCTTTAAATTTTTGTAACTTGAGTTCTAGAAATGATATTGATGTAATTCTAAATGGAGGTGGTAGCTTGTTCTGTTACGGTTCTAACGGTAGGTCATGAGCCGAAATCAACTTAGAATTGAGGGAGATATGTCCGTTTTACAAAAAATGCTCATTATTGCTGAGAAAGCCGTCGCATTCGACCAAGTGCATTAGGGCACTAGACTGAGTGCAGGGTACTCAATCGAGTGCACTTTGTACTCGACCAAGAGTCTTAAAATTGTACTTCTGGATGGTTACAGAAGCGTGTACTCGACCGAGTATAGTGTGTACTCGACCGAGTATAGTGTGTACTCGACCGAGTGCGTTGTACTTGTAAGTTTCTTAAACTCGATATTAGACATTTCTAGTATCATCTTATGAATAGTTTACTCTTAAACTATTTAGATCTTATGCATGCATAAAAAAAGAATAAGAAGAAACAATTTCCTTACATTGATTATGAAAATATGGGCACAATATTTGAGCTCCTTTCAAATATTGTTCTTGAGCTAGTAATATAAGGATGATCTTCCAAGTTTCAAAGTAGAAACTCTCCAATTAGTATCACCCAAGACAACCCCTTAATCTCTACTAAATTATTACACTAGTATATAAAAGTAGAAGCCCTTAAAATAAATCTAATAACCTCTTATTACTACACTAGTAATGTTATTAGAAATATGAACTTCAAGTTTTAGTACTTCTTAAGTTTTAGTGAGAAGGTAGAGAAAAATTAGAGAGATACATGTTTTTGTATGAATGAATTAAAATGAAATGATATGAGGTTTTATAAGAGGAAACTTGTCCTCTTGTTTTGTTCATATGGACCGGCCACCAATACACCACATGGGTAGGTGTGGTCCCTTTCTATTGTTCTTCACATGGGTAGGTGTGGTCCCTTTCTATTGTTCTTCACAAGAAAGGTTGAGTGTATAAGTTTATGTAGTAATGATTTGGTCTAATTCTCAATTAGAACAAAATTACAAACTAAAATCCTACCCACTAACACCCCAAAACCGGTGCACCCATATAAAATGGGTGTCCATTTTATTTTTGCTTTTTGTCATTTGTCATAAGTGTGACATGTGACTTGTAGCATGTAATTTAGCTTATAAATGCGCATTTAACTAATTTAAATGCAATTTCATAACTAATAAATTAGACTTAACATTTTAAGTCACATTTTATAATTACATGTAAATAAAATGGGTCATCTCATATTTGGTTAAAATAATCTACAACAATTTGTAATTATAATCAACCAATTTTGCTTATCTTAAATGTTTCATAACATAATGCATTCTTAGTAATATAACAATTAAATTACTAAAAATGAATCTTATTTAATCATATTACAATAAGATATAATTCTCACTTACAATATAAACTTAGTTCAATTTAAGGGATTAATTAATCTGTATCGCTATACAATTAATTAATGTACATGATTAGGGGATCGTCCTTTAGGTGTGACCTCAAGGGATCAACTGATCACCACCATCATACGACAGTAACGTCAAACTCAAGTGAGTCAATCGTTACCGATTAATGTTGACCAGTTGACTATAATATTCATCATCCCTTTGTATTCTTATTATTGAGATTTAATTAAATGATCGCACCATTGTTGAGGACACTCACTCCAACAGTACTGGACTGAGTAGAGGGTGTACTCGACCGAGTGTCTTGTATTCGACCGAGTGTTTTGCACTCGACCGAGTGGCTTCGCCACAGCGGGTAAATTGTGAAATTGTTACGTCAAGGTATTGTTGTGTTAATTTATGTCCTAAGTTGTTCCATATTATTAGATAACAAATTAAATTCAAAGTGAAGAAGAAAAACGTGACCAGTTAAACTCTTCCATAGAAAACAACGTAACATTTGTACACAAAAATTTCAGAAAATGAAGTCTTGCGTGAGACGGTCTCATATTGAGACCGTCTGTTTTTATAAAAGAATACTCTTTTACCAACAATAATAAAAAACTTTGTAAGACCTTGAACAACATTATACTTCTCATGTATATTAACTTTGAAAACAAAGGACGTGTCAATGAACACTTCTAATTCGCGAGGTATATCTTGTGGATCACCACCACTCTATAAAAAACAGGACAAATATATTAGAAAAAAGTTAACTTTTTTTTAGATAATAGTTGTAGTTGAAAATGGAAGCGAAAAAATAAAAGTTGATGTTAAGATGATCTACCTTTAAAACTTTTGATAGTATCTCAGAAGCTGATTGAGTGACGAATTGGTTCACTTGACTATCAAATACAATAAAATATACTAGATCATCAGAAGGGTCGGAATCCATAAATTTGATCTAGAATCTGCAGGTCAAAAATTATTTATTAGTTTCAAATTTGGTGATTGATTACAAAAAGTTAAATTTTAAAATTTGATGTCAACATTTTTGAAAGTTGTACCTACGGACTCTAGATGTAAACCCGTTAACTTGACCATCACAACCATCTCTGGAACAAATCCATCTATCCTTGTCATTTTTGATAGCTTTAGCCCAACATAGCTTGCAGCTGTCGTAGTACCAACCAGATGTGCAGTCAAGGTCCACTATTTTGCGTACGTGTAGTAATAGCCTTCCTGCAGTAAACAACTTATTTATATATAGTATTCGGTAAACGTTGGAAAACAAAAAATCTTTATAGAAGAAATAGGGAGTTTTTCCTAAATTAAGACATGTGCAATAATTTCCTTCTCATTTTCTTTTATGTCACTTATAGATTTTATTGTATCCATTGTCATGTCATCATTATCGTCGTCGTCGGAAATGTCAATAATTTGCAAGGAGTTACTTGGGGCCGGAGTTGAAAGACTGAGTCAAATAAAGTAAAGGAAAGTGAGACAGATGTAAATTAAAGTGTAAAACCAAAAATTAGATAAAAAATATGGCTCTAAAAAATATAAGAAATTGCTATCTTGGCTCAATTTCTTTGAGTTCTGGTATATTCGGGATTGACATTAAAAACTGTTGCATTGAAAGTCTGGACACGCCAGGTACCTAAACAATACATTATAGAAATTTAAATAAAAACTATAAATGTAAAATTTAATATAGTTTGATCATATCACGTATGAGTAATAGTACCTTCATATTTTTTTGTTTGAACACATTGGATAACAATGACTTTAGATTGATCTGGATTTGGAAGTTTGGAAATCATCTCGGAAACTTGAACCGTGAAGGGTTCCCATAATGTGCATGAAAGCTTGGTTCCCCTACAGTTCAAAATATAGTTTAATAAATTAAAATTTATGAAGTTGAAATAAGTTAAAAAAATCGTAATAGTGATGAACTAACTGAAAATTTTCAAGCTTAATTGTCCGACAGATCTGCTTGTTTGCAGTTTCAGTTATCGGACCAATCTCATACAGTTTTCCTATAACATATGCAAGTTTGGAATAGGTTGATTAAAAAGTTAAGATAGAGTAGCGCAAAAATAATAAGCTCGCCCTAAAAAAAATCACAATTTAGAGCAATACCTATATAATGTGTATGGGAAATTATACCATCCAAGATGTCATTGAAATTTGCAAACCGATAACCATGAATTGGAATTAATGGGTCATTTATCTTTTGAACTTTGCTTGAAAACTCAAACTTCAATCGGTAGAGATTAGGGGTTGCCTTGTCTAGGCCGGTGTTGTTGTCTACTGTTAAATTACGAATGGTGTACACTTCACCAACAATCAGTTGTGGACCGAAATGGAAAATCAACTGTTTCCTGATAGTTGCTTGGATAACATCATGCTGGAAAAAATTAAAATTGGAGTGATGATAATTTTGTTCCAGAGATGGTTAAAGTAAACTAAAAAAATAAAACTAAAAAATAAAACTAAAAAAATAAAACTAGAAAAATGACCTAGATGATAATTTTGTTCCAGAGATGGTTGTGATGGTCAAAATAAACTAAACAATAACCAAAATTAAACTAAAATTAAAATGACCTAGATGATAATTTTTTGTTAATTCTTCCAAATTTCACAACTTTCAGTAAATTTTTGTTAATTCTTCCATAACTCATAATGGAAATCATTTTTTAAACAGTAGATGAATTATTTTTTAGGTGAATTGATTAGATGAATCAGTCGTGTAATTGATTAGATGACCCATTATATTTTTTAAACTTACCATTTTAAACTTATAACTCGATTTCATAGATGATATGATTAGAAAAAGGTGATAGTTTAAACAATTATATATACATATCCTTCATTATATTTTTTAAACTTACCATTTTAAACTTATAACTCTATCATTAAACTTACCATTTTTTAAAGGATTATTTCATAAGAATAATCCATCATATGGTTGACCTGCTTAAATTACTCTATCCTATCAGTTATTCCAATTAAATCCATCCTATACAACCTACCTTCTCATATCAGTCTAAGGTAACCGGCTACCTGCTCAAAAGGTCAAACTTTAAAAGTAAAAATTCTAAAACTAATAAAACATATTAAACTATAAAATAAAAAAAATTAACAATTTCATTTATATTTTAGTAGTCTCTCTCTTCTCTTTTCTGGTTCTCACTTTCTCTTTATCCCGCCCAACAGACTTCACCACCATCACCACCCAGTTCATCTTTTCCAGTCATGAAAGGACGCTCTACAACCACACTTCACCACCATACCAAAATTAATGACACAATACTCACTTAACAGATTTCACCATCCTAACACCACCCAAGGCTGTCGCCGCCATCGTCGTAGAAAGTACCCACAAAAAATCTACGGCGTGATAACACATGAACCCTTATCTCAAACGGTTACACCAGCCTCACCTCGCCCCCCTCGTGCTCTTTCGTTAAGCCACCCAACGCACCACCACTCTCATCTCAAACGGTCAATTTGATAATTCCTAATTTGATTTATATTTGAGGGAGTTATTCAATTGAATGAGCAGTTTGATTCAAGAAAGAGGAATCAAGGAGAAGAGTAGAGGTTATACACTTTTAATTATGGAAATCTGGCGCAGGTTGAGGGCGAGGAGGAGAGAGAATCAGAAAAATGAACGAGAAAAGGATGTTTGGAAGAGAATGGTACTGAAGGATAGAGGATGGTGGTGGAGAGATGTTGAAGAAAGAAAGAGGATGAGATGTAGAAAAAAGAAGGAACTAACACAAATAATACTTAAAATAAGGAGGGGGAGAAGTTACCTAATGTATCTAGTTAAAATTTTAGTGAGTTTGTTATGGGAAGTATGGGAGAATAGGATGGATTTAGTTAGAATAATTTATACGATGGAGTAATTATCTACGCAGGTCACCCGTAGGATGAATTATTCTAATGAAATAATCCTTTTTTAAACTTATCGTTTTTTAGGTGAATCATATGATTAGATGAATGATTATATGCTCATAATTGAATAACAATGATTTTTTTTATTATAATAAAAGAACTATAAATCTAAAAATAGAAAGACAATTGTAAATCTAAAAATAATCTATTAAAAGATAAGAAAAAAAATAAAATAGAAATACCTCTGAATCAACAAATAATAATTCAATGGCATCGATTTTCTTCTTATCATCTTTGTTGTTTTTGCTGCTAAATTCCGCCCTTAACCATTTGTAAACAACCCTAACATTCATTTGAGTAAGTCGAACTCCGTATTTGAGTTGTCTAATAGTAAGAAGTGGTGTCATGGCCATTTGAGAAAAAATGGACGTTAATTTGTTGAAAATATTGAATAGATTTTAGATGATGTTTTACAGGTTGATAGATGGAGGTTGAATGAAAAGAAAGTGAAGGGGATTTAAGGTAAATAAAAGAGGTGGGTGAGAATTGGTAGAAGTTGTGGTTTTCGAGTAATTTGTTACCGATATAAAAGGTTTATGGAATAAAGGGTGGGAATTTTGTTTTTTTCAAGAAGTTTTATTTTTTATTGTAGTCTTAATTATGCATTGAAGAATGGAATTTGTCTTGGATCAAATTAAAAAGCAAGTAAACCTTCACCAGTTTGGCAGTTCCCATATTGAGATGAATTTTTGGTTTTTCAAGAAATAGTGTTTAATTGAACTTCTATAAATGATTTTTGGTTTTTCAAGAAGTAGGGTTTTTCAAGAAGTATGATTAATTACTCTTACCGAGTACCGAGTATGATTAATTACTCTTAACGAGTATCATTAATTACTATTGGCTATTGTTGTTGTGGAATCTCAAAAAACATAGGCTGAAAACAAATTTTTTTTACCGAGTATGGAATGGTGATTAATAAAAAAAAATGCCTGGAATTGTCATTAATTAAAAAATATAGATATAGACAAAAAAATTTATATCTTATTAGCTGAAATATTACTGAAAACGTGAGGTTAAATGATAGGGCTTGAATGCCCTCATTTTATTCCCATATTGTGCCACATAGGATGATTTACAATTTTTTTTATAGATATAAGGATAGTATTTCAAAAGTGGTACGATATCCGATGTTTTGCATGCTAATCATGTCTCATCTTAATTTGTATATTTTTGAAACTCAATATAGCTCGAAAGTCTTTCGCGAAAGTTGGAGACTTTATAATTACTCGAAAAAAAGCTTCATTTACTAATATAAATAAATAAATATAAATAAATAGATATACATTTACATTGTCAGTTTCCTACTACTAATAAAACTCTCTTGACTTCGATTACTATTACTATATATATAAAATCATCATCAATTCATCATATAATATCATACCTTCATCTACTAATTATACGGAGTATTATATACTTATAATTCACCAAATATTTTCTGTTAATCACAAAAAACATGGCTATGAATATGAGACTACTCATCGTTGTTCCTCTTTTGTTGGTTTCCCTTCTTTTATCTTCTGTTCATGCCACTGATGTTCGTTATTGCGGTATGTTTCACTATTTCATAACTTATATGATTGCTTCAGTTTTTAATGACTTTAAATTTAAATGTATTTGTGGTGAACTTATATAAAAGAGTAAAGTTACTCCTTAATTGTTGTGATCATGGGCGAAACCAGGATTTAAATTTCGAGGTAAAGTCGAATAAATATTCGAGAATTTTGACTAAAAGTTTCAATTTTTGTATTGTGTGGAGGCTGGAGCGAGCGTCAATGCTAGCCCTTTAGTTCCGCCACTGCCTGAAACAGTTTGCAGGAGTAGGGAATAATTTCTGATAGCTTATAGTATGCGTTTGTCAAGTTGAACACATTTGCTAAAATCGCAAATTCTCATTGAAGATGGACATCACTAGGGTTTGACAGTTGAGGGGGTGAGTTTTTAAGACACCCAAGTTGAAAATTTGGGATCATAAGCGTAAAATCTCACGCGATCATGTTTAAATGTTGTAGGAATGTAGGAGGGTCTTATACCCAAAACCCATTGACTATATTGGTGTTTTGTAATTCTTGCTATAGGAATGTAATGTGATTATTGGTTATGATTGCATAATATACATCTTCATAATAGGGAGACTTGACATGGGTCGAGTTGCTATGCTCTTTGGCAACTTGTCTTAGTAACTATAGGTGACAACATGGCTGTCTATAGAGTTATTGGCTGGAAACATTTTTGTAGTTGTGCGTGTAGCTACCGTTGCAAAATAAGCACACTGATGTTCACAGAATTTAGGAAATTTATGAGTTAGTCACCTGTCACCAGCACTGATATGAATTCCTCAAGAATATGTTCTTAACTGTAATTCTTTATACCACATTTTCTCCCTTTCTCTTCTCTGAAACTATATAAATGCTGGACCAATTAATTGTCTGTGTCATGAAAGGAAATCTATAAGGTTGTGTTTTGATATGGGGATTTGGATGGAAAAGAATGAAACTTTCCCCTTTTTGTAACGATATTTACATCTGTTGCAGATAAGAAAGTTGATTATGATGTGAAGGTAAACGCAGTTGAAATAACGCCAAATCCGGTTGCCCGAGGCCAGCCAGCAACTTTTAGCATCGCTGCTTCTACTGGTATTTTGACAGTATTTTGTTTTTTTAAATTGATGTATGCTTTAGTGTGGGGACTCTGCCTGTGTTTTAGTAATTGTGCTGAACGGATGAGTTTCATGTCCTTTTAACTGGTCTGGTCTCCGTGACCTTGAAATATGGATGTGATTGTATATTGTCTAAATATCTGATTCTCTTACCTTTTCTTTATTTTTCACAAAATTCTCTGTTCATCTTTGATACTCAGGGTTTTGTATTACTTCTTCTCTTGATTTTTCACTTCTCATTTAGATCTCTGTTTAACTCCCCTTCACAAGTATCACAAGTAGACAACAGAGCGACTACCATATGCTGATGACTGAGTATTCATGCTATTACTGATTGATCCACGAACTTAGTAAGACATGATTTATTGCTAATATCCATGGATAGAAAAGTTTGTTAAAGTCCTTGTGAAAAATAAATTTGTAGTTGGACATTTAACATACCTACAAGTTTCTGATTCTACTTCTACCTGTGCATGAAAATACAGTCAAGCTATCTGTTTCTAATCCGACTTATCTTCCTATCTTCACAGGAAAAGCCATCAGTGGTGGGAAGTTGAACATTGACGTTGCATACTTCGGATGGCATGTTCATAGTGAGAGCCATGATCTATGCGGAGAGACCCCTTGTCCAGTTCCAACTGGTGATTTTGTTATTTCTCACTCTCAAGTTTTGCCAGGTTTTACTCCACCGGTAAGCCGTTTTCCTATATCTATATTTGGTTGAAAGTTTTATCATTTCAGGATTTTGTTGTTGCTAATGTTGTTGAAAGCCTACACTAGCTATACCAAATGTCAATATAGTAGGTCTATGGGGCCCTAAAGGAAAAATATCTAACCAAAAGAAGAGAAAGGAAACACATCGCTTTTGTCACTTATACATATGATGCTAGTTCTGATGTGAATTTTTGGGATTGTCATACAAGATCAATCGTTAATGAATGAAGTTGTATGGCTATAGCTAATACTTAAGAGTGAAATCCTTCAATTTATTAGTTAGTTCTCTTGAAACCTACCCCTAATGTTTCTAGGGTGATGCTAAAGCAAATAACAAGTGAAAACCAACCTTTTTATGGCGCAATTTTACTATATTGACTTCTCTATCCGCGAAAAGGAGTTCATGAAGTAATGAAAGATCTAGTTTAGACCAAGGCAGATTGGTTTGGAAGTCCGTATTTTTGATGTGACATTTCCAGTAGAGCAGAAGACAAACTATTTTGCTACTTTAGATTTGAAATAAAACACAAGGATTTGCTTAACAGTTTACAATTAAGTTGTTGCATTCATGTAACAAGTTCTTTGTGTTTTCAAAGCACTTTCTTACCTTATAATAGACGGAGCCTTTGGGGAGTTCAGCGTTCTTGTAATGTTACTATTGTCGAATTCTTAAAATCTTGAGCATTACTTAAGTGTGTTTTTTTACATTGTTAACTAGCTTTGTTTTGTGACGTTGATGCATAGAGCATAGGCTGTTTATCGTATGTTAATATCCTTACTGAGCTACTGGAAACCTTGTAGTTTCGTTTCTTATCCATCAATTTGATTATCATGCAGGGGTCCTACACTCTTAAGATGAAGATCGTTGATGCAAACAATAAGCAACTCTCTTGCGTTGGATTCGAGTTTAGCATTGGCTTTGGATCATCTGTTGCTGGACTGGCCACCGTTAATGCCATATAATCCAAGTATACGAATGAATCTTCTTTATGTAAATATTAGGCTGCAGAATTCTCAAACTTATTAACGAGTACAAATACTATTAATAAGATCTTATGATTAGTTATTACTTAATGAGAAAATATCTTTGGAACCTTGAATTGTCTTTGTTGGGATACCTTATATTTGGATGATGACTGCGCGAGTGTTTCCGTTGCATACTCACATTTCATAAATCTACCATATTTAGATGCTATTTTGCGTTTATTTGGTTCCAGTATTGATTTGCACAACATCGAAGAGGACTTGTCCTAATTGTTACTACAAAGATCTAGGTCGTAGATTTAAATCCCTCTATGGCTCTCCGCTTTATAATGTACATGCATTTTTAAGTCGCACCAGAAATAGTAGTTTTCTCATTGAACTTGGAACATTGGAACATCCATGGTGGGTTCAACTTGAGAGGTCTTGACTCTTGAGCTTCTTCTTTGATTCTTCACTTTGAGTCCTTGTATTGTCTGACACGACACTCGACACTCGGGAATCGGGTGTGTAATCTATCGGAATTCATGCACTTGTGGAGAAAAATGACGATGTTGAAGCACTTCAAAAGACAGAGTAGAATTTGCCATGAAAGTTTACTCCGTACTTTTTACCAAGCTCTACACTATTTTTTAAATGTAAATGTAAATTAGGGTGTTGTTTATAATACCAGTTGGTCTCATTGAAGACGGATCAGATTCCTTCTCACAAAGAGGCAAGTGGGCCTTGTGAGAAGTCATTCGACTCGTCTTCATTAAAGACGGATATGCGCCGTCTTCAATAAGAACAATGTAGTTACGGAAGCAGTGTGGACCAAATAACGAGTCCAACACAGAGTGAGGTTCCTGTTACGTGAAAACGTGGTACTGCATGTGACATGTATTTGTTCAAGTAGTACTACGAAAGCTATAAAAGATGGTGATTGAACAAGGAATATTAGAATATAACTATAATATATGGGCCTCAACCATCACCTTAAGGTTTTGGTTGAGATGGTTCATCTATCATGGTATCAGAGCCAGAGTGACCGTAGGTCACGTGTTCAAACCCTGGCAGCCCCCAATATCTCACAACCTCACAAAGTGGAAAAACCCGCACATGGTATGGGGGGCCTGTGCACTAACCAACCACTCTTCAAGCCCAATGGGCATTCGAGTGAGGGGGCATATTAGAATATAACTATAATATATGGGCCTCAACCATCACCTTAAGATTTTGGTTGAGATGATTCATCTATCAAGGAACGTAATTGGCGACTAAGTGACTCACTTTAATCTGGAAAAAGCCAGATTTAATTAGCCCATCATATAAGTTTGTTTCATCAGTGGACCATGCTTGCTTGCTTGCTTACTCTCTTATCTTGTATGGTTCCTACTCAAGTTTGTAAAAGTGGGTTTTAAAGTGGAACACTAACTTTTGCCCCCATGTTACCAAATCATTACCCTTTACCACACCTTATCCCTACTTAATTCTATATTATGCTCATCATCACCACCTAAACATGATAATTCAGTTTTTGTAGAGTTGATTTTAAACCCAATATAGTGGATTAGTAAAACTACTAGGGTTAAATTAAAATTATATCACTTCTTCTGTCTTAGTGAATAGTTTACGTTTACTTTATTTCGCGAGGAGAAAATATAGCAAATGTAAATTATTGACTGGGATGAAGGGAGTAATAGGAATGCAAAAAATCTGAAGTCGTAAAAATAAACGACTTGATCAATGTTTGAATTGAAATCAACCAACTCAATTTCGAGCATAAAAATTAGATTAGCTTGATCTAATATGAGAAAACTAAGAGGTTGCTATTACTTACTAATATCGCCACGTACGTCAACAATCCTTATTTTTCTTTCTACATAAAAAAAATGTAAATTTGAGAAGGAATATAATAAAATTACATTTAAAAGATAAATTAAAATAAATGTAATGAACTAATTTAAACTAAACTCAAATGGCATTCTATGAGAGTCCATACCTTTTCCAAGTCAAGCTCAAGTTTCAAATTTAATGCTCACCGAATTGTCTCAAATTTGAGCTCACACTCGGATTCATGTCAAATTTGCCTTGTGAGTTTGGCTTACCAAGTTTTTGGACTATGTTAAGCCGTGTTTGGGTCGAGTCACAAATTATTAGGCCATATCAACTCACAAAAGCTATGAATTTTTTTCAAAAGTTTATCTTATGTCATTATTTGTTCAGTACTAGAATTTTTCACCCCAACGAATAATCCTAGCACCTCCACTTTTTGGAAGCGGCTGTTCCTACTCGTCCCTCGTTTTACCACTGACACAAGTTCTCATTTGAGAAACGCATATTCGTCACAAACTTGTGACAGGTCAAATAATACCCATATGGACGATGAAAAAAGACAAGTCATTGGTGATTCTCTAAACTTATCTTATATAACCAAGTGGAAGATATTTAACTCTGTAAAAGCTTATTATGACGGTTATATATGTCACAAGGAAGACTTACTACAGCACTAGTTACACTACTTGATAGAGACCTTTAGGAGGGTGCATTATGTTCCAATACATACTTGTCTTGCCAAATTGCCAATAATCTTGCGATACTTTATAAAAGCAAAAGGACATCAGCTTTTATAGGAAAGACTTTCTCTATTAGTCATAGGAAGCCAAAAGGAAAAATTAAGAGGAAATATCACATCTCTTTCACTATTCTAACTAACGATGTTGGTATCATTCTATGGAGGTTAATTACTGGGGTACACCTCCTTACTTTATCTTCCAATAACTCCTTAGAAGTCATTTTCTTTAGTGTAGGGTTATTTAACTATACATTTTCTATATCTTCATTTCAGTTGAGAGCTTATCCAAAGCTACATTATTATCCAAGGACGACAAATTACTAGAGACCATGAAAAGCATTATTAAGAATAGATTTTTGAAGAGATTTCGGACATTCGACGTCCAAGTAGAGCATAGAACAAACTCTAGGCTCAGCCTCGAGGAGGAAGATTATCATGAGGTAACATTACATGTAGGGAAGAAAAATGAGCTAAGTCTTCCTAAGGAGATTGATGTTTTTCAAGAATGTGAATGTGAGTTTGATGATTCAATCCCGGATATGATCTCTTCTTCTTCATCTTCATCTTCGTCTTCATCTTCAGCATGCAGTTCTCCCGTCAGGGAGAACTGCAAAAGCAATGACGAAGACCATGCTCTACCAAGTCTCCAGGTCGAAAACCTATTGAATTTCGAAGAGAAACGGTTACCAGGAGGCAATGACAAAGTGATACTCTACACAACAAGTCTAAGAGGAATAAGGAAGACGTACGAGGATTGTCGTGCTATCAAGTTCCTCCTAGAGAGTTTTCGAGTAGTGTATTTCGAGAGGGATGTTTCGATGAACCTCGAGTTTAGGGATGAACTATGGGAAGCCCTTGGAGGGAAGAGTATACCACCTAGGCTCTTCATCAAAGGAAGGCACATAGGTGGGGCCGATCGAGTCGTAACGTTGCATGAGGGTGGCATGCTGAAGGTGCTTCTTGAAGGGATACCTATACTTGGTTCAGACTCAAATGTCAAGTGCAGAGATTGTTGTGGAGTCAAGTTTTTGCTCTGTTTAGAGTGCAATGGAAGTTGCAAGATCTTCAAAGGTGAGCCTAAAAACAAGGGGAGTTTGTTTGGTAGGTGCCCTAAATGTAATGAGAATGGGTTGATCAAATGTCCGGCTTGCTCTTACTGAATCTTAAGCACTAGTAACTAGTAGCATGTACCAAAAAACTACTGCCACCTATTTTGAGTGTTTTTCCCCTTTTATATAATACTCCTCACATATATTAGATAAAGGGGAAGAACACTCAAAATCGGAGGGAGTATTAGTTTTCACTCCGTAGTAAATAAGTTGGACTCAATAATTAAATCGATTATGTATAAGCTCACCAAATAAGTTCTCTTCAACTTCAGAGGTAATCTTCTTTTACTGTAGTTTGTAGGTTAAATTAGTCATCGTCAACATCCCAAAAAATAATGATTTGGGATATAGAAGCAGTTGTAATTAATTAACCATGGTTTATTACCAATAAGCTTTAGATGGTTGTAAATATATTTAAGATGAATTTCATGCGTATCATTATTACTTTTAATCGTCGTGTTGTTATGTAATTTAAATATAGAGATCTGGGAAAGTATTTAATTGAAGAGCTTAAGTACTTTGAATCTTCATACTCCATCTGTTCTAATCATTTGTTTGTCTTTGATTAAAATATCTCTCAGAAAAATATAAAAAGCAAACAAATAAATGGAACGGAAGAAGTACTAAATATGAAATTCACATAGGCTACAGCCTACATGCAACATCAAAAAATGAATACTTAATTGTTACAGTAAATGTTACCGTAAGTTACAAGGTGATGCTCATAACGCAAATTCAAATCGATAGACATCTAAATCACTTTTATACTTTCCTTTACATCAACTAACTTAGGTAAAATGTCGTGCATGTAGAATAATAGGCCGTCACATTAATAAGTGATGATAGAAGTGCAGTCTTGGTTTACCTTTTTCATTAAATTATTGGCATTATTACATTTCAGTATCTTAAATTTTAAGCCAATTTCACATGAAACTGATACCAAACAAATAAAGCAATCCATGATGGATTATAAATTTTACATATAGTCTATATATTCAAAGTGCAGGCAATATATTGGTAATATAGTTGTCAAAAACAACTAAACATGGAGGAATCAAATAGTATCGGGCAATCTAGTATGTCAAAAAAGCAACAAAAGAAGATGAAAGGAAGCTTCAGCTTTACAGCTCATATATTGGAGTATTATATATATTAAAATCATTATTTTTATTATTATGGACTTAATCACCCCATCAATACACCTACCTGCTCAAATGATGACACTAACCACCTTTTATTCTACAAATGCGAATATTGTGTACTAACTTCAACTTGTACGTCTTCATGCATTTTCTACTTGTTTAGTTGTGTAATTAAACATCAGATTACATAATAAAATGTACTACGTACTTATTAAACTTTAGTCTTTAAGAGCTTGATTTGGCCACTAACTAATAACGATAATGGAACTAGCTAGGAAAAGTATACTACTCCCTCCGTCCCGGTCATTTGTTTACAATTTTCTTTTTAGGATGTGTCTCATTTATTTGGTTACTTTTTTATATTAGGAATGTGATCAATTGAGTAATTTGATCACCAATACGACTATTGTCCACTTGTTATCCGCCAAGTACAACTACAAGTGGTCATCTACCATTTCCTTAATAATTGTGTCAAAAACAAAGGTAAACAAATGACGAGAACGGAAAGAGTGCCATTTAGACACTTTTTTTGTTCACTAATGATACAACTATGGAACTAAGTATCCCTCTATTCCTTTTAATTCTTTACGTTTCCAAGGGCCACGTACAAGTACCTCTTCTGATTATTCCCATACTTTCATGTTTTTATCTTTTTGTGAAAAGTATTCTAATCAAGCTTTGATCAAAATGCAAACCTAGAGAATAATTAAACCCACTAAGATAATCCGGATTATCCTATGTAAAGTGATTTACAAATACTGTTTCCATTATTAAAAACTCGGTCAAAGCGTCATCCCTTATGCCTTTAAGTCGCTGCTAAACTAGTTGACAATTACAAAACTCAATTTGAAACCACATAATGAAAAATCAAAAGAATAGATTTGGGATATGTCAAATAAAGATTGAAAAGCCACCCCAAAAGGCCAAGTATCATTCCAAACTGATCCTTTACAAGATTAAAGTTACGCCTAGCAAAGATTACAAAAGGCAATGGCAGTTTCCTTCCCTCCAGAAGCACAGGAAAACGCAACCTAAAGTCTTTCAACAAAAGGGGAAAAAGCAGTTAGAGCCTTAGCTAAAGATATACACCGTCTAATAACACTCCGTGCTGGCTACTTCCAGCGCCTGAGCTACGTTAGTCGTGGGACCCATCGGTTCAACTGCTAGTGGCGGTTGGAGTTGTGTGTAATGAAGTTCTATCTGAAGCCGATGGAGTGGAGGTGAAGTCACCAGGCCTTTCTTGAGGTCTACAAGTAGTTCCCTTAAAGGTAGTGCAGCCAAGAAGTTTTTTATATAGTCCTTGCAAGCCTCCTTCCCTCGACAAATCACTTCCTCTTCTTCATGCTTGGAAGGCTCGTCCACCGTGGACACAACAGCCCCATTAGTCGGCTCAGGCTCAGCTCCCTCCGTGGATAGATCTAGGGCCGGTTTATCATCCGATGATGGTAAACTATCCTGGAGTTTTACAATCTTGGTATTCCGGTCAAATTTGAGAATATAAGCTTGGTTGCATCCTTCATAGAGCCTCTCTCCCAAGGTATCGATGATATAGTAGGCGTCGAGCTCGACTTTAAGGATAAAGAAATGGTCGTTCCAACTAACGACATAAACATATGGCTCGCTGACACTAGAATTAGAATTGTCCAACCCGACACGAGTAATCTCGTCCCATATTCCATCGAAAGACATGGCACCGTGTAGAAAGTCGAATTTGCCCTCTTCAGTTTCTTCTGGATGGAAGAACCCGATAAAAGATTTGCCAGTGTGGACAGACAGAGGGCGAATCTTGGCCTGTAAAACAGTTTCAAGATCAAAATGCTTGTCGGGAAATCTTTCTCTGTAGGTTTCATTCATGCAAAGTCTTCTCCATTCTAGTGAACCTTCTCTGATCAGACTGTCGAATTGAGATTTGATAGGCATAGTGCCGCAATTAGTATGGAACCAATCAGCGATCACAGCAACCAAAGCAGTGCAAGCACTTTCACCGGCTGCCCTCTCACTCATCTGATCAATGGAAGCAAAGAATACCTCTGCATATAGTTTCATATGCCCATCACGGCTAACAATTTCTTTTTGGTCCCAGCTGCCCACGGCAAAGTAATCATCTCCAAATTCGGACACTGATAACCTATTTGCTGCCAAATCTTCATCAGACTTGAGACACTGAAAAAAGAACATCATCACCTATTAATTTCCATTTCCAATGGAGTCAAATACCCACGGCTCACTATCCTATGATTTTGGGTAGTGATTGCAGAAAGCAAAACAAGTCACAAACTTAGTTACGGCTTTTCTTGTTGTGTACTGTGTAGTAATAATCATTCAGTGAGTCTCAATGCAATTTTCATGGCAGCATATATCCGTAAGACCGTAAGCCCACCACCCAACCTCCCGTAGGCGAGAGTCATTGTATCACTAGGTAATTTTGTTATTGTTTCATCAAGTGTTAATCTTATTTGGAAAACAATGACTTCCACCAAAGTAACTCAAAAAGAACAATGCTTTAAAAACATTAAGAAAACACTCAAAAAGGAAGAAGATAACAGCGTTAAAAAGCAAAAATGTTACTTTTACTATGCTGCAAAAAGAAAACAGTGAAGTAATAAACCAACAACGTGCTCACCCCAAATGAGACAGATTCATCAGAGCTAAGCTGCCGTCTATCAAAGTCAATATCATCTCCGCCTTCTTCGGCATACGCCTTCTTTAGCAATGGCTCTCCCTTAGCTTTAGGGGATCTGAAGTTTAGCTTCCTCTTTCTCCAAGGAAGGATACTACGCTTCGTGGTTTGCATTAAAGGGAACTCAGAAACTGAAGCAGTTGCATCTTCTCTGCCTGAGCACTCAACGTCTGACTTTTGTTGACTGTAGTAAATCCAATCTTCATCCTGGCTACTAACCCGCATGCTAGAGAAGAATGAACTTCCAAAATAATTAGCATAAGCCAGAGTCCCATAACTAAAGGACTTTCTAACACTAGCTTCCTCCTTTCCTTCATCGATCTCTCCCTCACCGAATTCCTCAAATGAATCTGAATCAAATGGATAATCCCCGTCTTCACTGCTCTCTTCCTCATGACAAGCTTTCTTTGTTCTTCTAGTTGATACATATTCTGTCAAAATTTTAACTTTTCTTAGCCCAGCTTTGAGTGCAGAAAGTTCGTCTTTCTCTGCTGGCAGTGTCTCCCCCGACTGGGGTGGAGATGAAGACAAAGGAACTATCGCGCGATGAAGTGAATCTCCGGAATCTTGAGCAGTTCTAACTTCCAGGAGGCTCAAAGATATCTGTAAGAATAGATGACCATTTAAGATTATTAATCCCATACAAAAGGAAACAGATTTGGAAGTCATGACGCCAAGGTTAACAATACTCTTTTAAGGAAGTTAAATGACTTACATACACTTACAATTCAACACTATGAAAAGAATCAAGGAAAATCATGTGCCCATTTTGGTCATACACTAATAATTTCCTTAGACGATTCTATTTAGGCCTTGACAATAAGATATTAACAAACCAGGAGCAAATAAAGAATATTATTACAACTACTCCTGCAATGAAAAAAAATTAGTTTATCAAAGGATGGACTCACATGTAAGCAAGGGCAAGGGTCGGAAGCATGGCCTGGAACTTTCAAAGGAACGGTCACATCAAATTCTTTCTGCTCAGTCTTAGATGCATATTCAGCTAGGTTTAGTGATGCAAATGCAATGACAGAAACCTTGTTTTTCCCACCTGTTTTTGAGTCCTGAAAGCCAAATACTTTGTGAGCCTACATAACCGTAAAATGCTACTCCGTAGAATAAAAATACCATTAGCAGCTGCAATGGCTTTATTTATGCACCTTGAGTTCTTGAAAATATTAATTATTCAACAAGACGAAATTTCAGATCACAAAAACTTATATGAGACATACATGTGGTACCAACCCGTAAACCGTATAATTAAATGACTACCAAAAAAGGTAATATATAAAAATTTGTGTTGGTCTTCCGTGTGAAACGTCTCATATAAGACTCACTTTTATTAGATAATATGTAATGACTAATGAGTTGGCCTAATAGACAGATAAAGTACTACCTAAATTCTCACATGTACTTTTCAAATCAACAGAATCGGAGGAAAAGACAATCACGAAAAGTAAAGAGAACATTTTCATTAATTACGTTCTCAAAGCACGCTGGAATAATGCAAAAGAATCTCATTTTTAGCTTATATTGGCCAACTCAATATTGATGCTTTCCAAATGATTTATTCCTTCAATTACAGAATAGCCATTACTTATCTTCCACAATGAATTGGTATTCTCTTCTTATCAAGAATAATTATGCAGAATCGAACCACGAGTTTCCAACCAAAGCCACAAAACATAATCATAAATCCTGATTCTATCAACATAACTCTGCCAATTCAGAAAAGTCTTGAACAGTGTATCATAAACAAGATAACCCTTATACGATTTGATAAGGTAGATGTTATGTAAGAAAAGAGATTTGATAACCTACGAAGATCTAGTATCCCTCGTCCTAATATGTTAAGGAATGACCAATAGATGAAGACATGTATTTTCCGATATTTGTAATGAGTTAGATGGACCGACAAATTGGACTCTAAAAAGTATGGTATTGATTTGAAGACTTGATATCGGGACTTTGCTATCACAACCTGATCTTGGCTTCTTCACCATAAACGTAGCCGACACCATCAAAATTTCAGTGGCGATAAGTTTCAAAGCCTTGATAACTCTGTTGTGATGTGGTGTCGTGACCTAAAATTAATATCAGAATCTAAACCACATCACAAGTTTGCAGCAAAGTCGTATCTTTTATGTACTTTTAGATGAACAGGAATAGGAGTCAAAGACCATCACACCGAGTAAGAGAAAGTTTCCATTCAAAATGGAATCTCACAATCAAACATTCGGCTTATATTAGCCAACTCATTGTTTTGTTGCTTTCAGAATAATTCCTTCCTTGTATAACAGAATAACCATCAGTTATCTCCAATATACAACTAGTATTCCAATCTTTTCAATGATATTTATACGCAGAAAAAAAAAATCAAAAGTTTCAACTCAAAAGTTTCTCATAAATTAAATGCCGATTCTGCTCTAATATACAAATTGTATTTGCCACTTACGGAAACTCATCACATTTCAAATATACTCCATTGTCAATATCATCGTCAAAGGATCTGGTAAGATACATTTGATGTGCAAAGAAATTTACGTATACGTATTTCCAGCAAAAAAAAGGTTTAGGAATAATCTCATCCCGCTTGAAGTAGCCACAATTTCAATACCCCACCCATCTAAGAGCAGACTTGATGGTGGTTGAACCTTACCACACACCCCGAGTCACCCAAAGCGCGCTTCTAAGACTGAGCATGCAATAGTATAGAAATTACGACGACTATATATAATTGCTACTGAATTGTTGATAATATATGGGAATTTTTATAGTGTAAAATCTATTTCAATGAATTCCATCACTCATTCCTATTTCCTAGTCTAAATCATCTGATCCCCTATATCCAAACCCTAATTTCATTGGACAGAAACAAATTTAATTTAATTTAACAACAATTTAACAAAATCAATTCAATTACAGTCAAACAAAACAATTAATTCTCAACTCCAATTACAAGATTCTAAAACCCTAAACTAAAAAAAAACGTTAATTTCATCCGACATCAACAAATTAAATTAATTCAATTATAGTAGCCGTCTCATTTGATTTTAATTTTAATAAAATGTAAAAGTTAAACCATGTTGACTCGTTCCGTCTCTACTAGACCAAACTACAACCAAACCATGTTAAGTTGTTAACTAATTCGGTCTCACAATAATGTTATTACGAGACCGTCTCTACTCGCCAAAGTAAACTAACACGGATAATGTTCGTCTTAAAAGAAATCGCCTACTTTACCCACATTTTTACCAAAAAAAAAAAGATATCAACATCAAAAATAGAAGGAAAAAGGAAAAAGGAAAAAAGAAAGACTTACATGAAGAAGAGAAAAAGAGATCTCCCAAGGATGAAAGGAAACTTGATTATCTTTATTATTATTATTAATATTATTATTAATATTGGTAGTAAAAGTACAAAGATTGTTAAACTCCTGGTCCCATTGAAAAACGGCGTCGTTGAATTGATCGACAACAACAACTTGTTTAGTAGAGTGACATTGAAGAGACCTCCGACGAATGAGGTGGAGTTTAGGTGGGCCCTTCCAACGAATCTCAACCATTAATCCAGGATCCAGATCTCCATCATCCGACGGTGTCCATCCTTCCAGACGCCGTAACATAAGTTTAACCTCGTACTTCTTGGTGTTCACCTGTGGGGGCCACGGCCTCCACCTCATCATCTTCACCACCATTACTGTAGAGTGTAGTAGTGTAGTGTGTGTGTAACAAAACGATGCGTTTAGGGGGTGAGGGGTAGTGTAACGTTGTGTTGGGTTTGCATTTGAATTTTTTATTAATGGGAGGAGAGAGAGAGTGTGTGTGTAATGTGTTGTGTTGTGTTGTGTTGTGTTAATGTTTGGTTTGTTGAGTTAAGTAAGTAAACTAGATGGTTGGGTTAAATATTAACGTAGGTCGGAATTGGCGGGTATCTATGGGACCACACGTTTGGGGCTTACGCTGTTTTTCGCCCTCGGCTTCTTACTTTTATTTCTGTTTTTCTTTTTTAAATGAAAACTCGTCTGACTAAAGATACACATTTTCCGTTACAAGTTGAAGACCGGTCAATTAGTCTTGAGCTTATTGTTTATCTGAGCTTATATGTGTTTTGCTAAAAAATTACCTAAGTGAATTTTTAGAAGTCGGGTCAAAGTGGTCAACGGAAATAGCCTTCAATCGAATGAACAATTAACGTGAAGAAAATAACATGAAAATAGAAACTAGCGTAATAGGAGAAGGACACAAAAGAATTGGTGACGCGGAAACCCAATTCGGGAAAAAACGCGGGGGAAGTCGGAATCCCGCCAAATATTGCACTAAGTTTCGTTAATGGAATCGCAAGTAAGAGCTAGATGAGAAATACAATATATTTAGGAGTTTTTTTTTATAGCAGTAGTGAAGCTTGTTTTTCAAGAGGTACAATGATGTGTAATGCCCCTTCATGCTTTGTTCCTTCAGTATTTATAGGCGCTGCAACCCTAATACTTTCCTGCCATTCCTTCATAAATCCTCTCCTGAATACCCTCAACTTCCCTGTTTTCAAGGGGTTAGTTGTTGACTGATTCTTGTTCCTGCTGGCAGGAGGCTGGATTTGCGTAACCTTGTTTCGCCTGTTGAGTCAGCTATCCGTGTGCTTTATTTTTGTCCACTCAGAGCAAGCCACGTTGCCTTCTGGGTATGTGGACAAAAATTACCCAAACAATTACCCCCAAGAAATTACTATCTATTTGCTTCCAATGTAATGATGGTAATTTCTTCCTTTACTAAGGAAGTGTCTTGTCGCACAACTCCCTACTCCTTAATTCCCATCCCCATTAATCCTTCGACTACCCCCACTCTCACACTTCCCAATCGTCCACTTTAATCAACCGCCCCATTCTTTCCCATACCCAACCGTCACTTCTCAACTTTTTCTCTCTCTCTCTCTATAAATATCCCATTCCAACATCTTTCAGTGCTCTCGTCGCCTTCTTCTTCCATTCCTCTTCAGTCTTCACCATCCTCGTAATCCCAGGTATTATCTCCCCCCTTACTATGGAGAATTTAGATTGCCCCTCTTCTCCCACGTCTCCGCCTTCCCCCTCAATCCCAATGTCTTCACCCCCACGGGAATTCTCCGCGAACAATACTTAAGTGATTCGTGCTATTCTCACGCTCATCTTCCCGATGTGAGGAAGCGGTTCGGCCTGGGTGAAGATGTCGAGATCCATCTTCCTCAGCCCGGTGAAAGTGCCGACTTTCGTCGTCCGGGTTGGGTGTGCCTCTTTGAATATCCCTTTTTCTTGGGTTTAGTCTTTCCTCTACCCGACATGATCCAAAGATTCCTTGCCTTCAACCAACTAGCGCTTTGCCAAATCATGCCCCATGCATGGCGGGTTTTTGTTTCTCTGTGTGTTCTGGACGAGGACCATCAGTTAAATCTGGGTTTCGGAGAGTTGGCGGCCTTGTAGACCTACAGATCCTTGGGTCATGGCTTGGCAACCCTCCGTGCTCAAAACGCTAGAAATGCCGCGGTGATCCTCCCTTCTAAAGTGAGGGACGATGGCCGGTTCAAGCGCTTCATCTTTGTGAAAATTAGTTCTATCACTCCTTTCGCGACTACTTGTTTGACAAGTGGGGTTCAGTGGCAGGTACTCCCTGTTTCTATGTTCTTCTTCTGTTTTCCGACTCACCCGTCTTACTTGCTTTCCCTTGCAGATTTGGCGCAGCCGACTCCTACCAAGGACCTTACCGTGGTCACGAAGCTCTTCAGTCTGTCTCCTCGTGAAAGGACATACCCATTTCTTTTGGAAGGCAAGATAGCCGGTACGTCTGAGGACCCGCTGAGCGTTGACAGCGAGGGAGAGGAAACTGCAGAGGAGGACACCGATTTTGAGGGAGAGCCTCATCTCACTGCTGGACGGGACCAGGAACAGCCCCCTATGTCATCTGGTATCTTCTCTCCCTTCTGTTCTACTTCCTGCAAAAGGTTCTTTGTTCCCTCTGGTGTATCCCTCTGAATTCTTCTTTTATGTTCTTGCAGATCAATCTTCGTTCTCTCTGGATTCAGTGATGGAGAAGAGAAAGCCCAAACTTACTCCTTCTGGATCCCAGCCTGACCCCAAGAAGGCTAATGGTGCGGTCAACAGGCCGGTTCCTACCGCCACTCCCGCAGTCGTTCCTCCACTGACCTTTGTCCATCCTCGGCATCCTGTCCCTAAGCATTACCTCTCTTCTCCGCTTTTCTAGAGGTTATGGGAGCAGCTCTGATAGTCCTCTGTGGCCTCAGCTGGAACAGTTTCTGCTTCCTGGGCATGCTCGCTTGCTTGCCTCCCAGCCTCTTCCGGAGTTACTGAGTAATGTTGTTGAGGCGGACTTCATGGTAAGGGCAATCTCTTTGTACTTTCAACTTCTTTTTGTGAGGTGGTTTGTTGATGTGCGCTTATCTTCCTTTCACAGTATGCAGAGCATTTTTTTTTAAAGAGGGAGGTGGCGCGCCTGATGAGGGAGGTGAATAATCTCAAGGAGCATAATGCCAATTTGCAATCTCAGCTTTCAGCCGCTACAAATGAAGGGAATGTGGCCCGGGACCAGTTGGCTCGTACTCAAAGTGCCAACGGTTCTCTTACCGCTGGTCTCAAAGCTGCTGAGGACCAGGTTCTTACTCTGAAGAGGCTCCTTCTAGATTCCTTGCTTTACGCTACCCTGGGAGTCCAAGATCCAGC